>CANYCX010456276.1:0-10614 GCA_948193385.1 Breynia disticha f. nivosa
TTTGCAGTTTTTCAATAATATCTGCACCAATTTGTTTGAAACGAATTACAACTTAATCACAAGTTTTTTAATTCCAAAATTATTGCTTGATTCTCAAATCTCCGACTACTTTTCTTTTGCAATGAACAGAAAGAATGACTAGGCTAAAAACACCATGCAAATGCAATAATGGACAAATAATAATAGCTATCATAATAACCGTATGATTGGATGTTTCAGCAAATTTTCAAATAATAATAGGCCAAAAACAAGCCCCATGTTATTGTCTTGGGAAATGATCAGCCGCCGCATTAGGCGAGTTCTAATTACATTGTTCATTCTCTAAAATTGATGCCTAAGTTATACCCATCACAGGTTTCAATTCACTCTTCACTACAACTCATGTTTTCAAAGGCTTCAATGCCTTAGTTAACAAGAATATAGGAAAATTACTTAAATACTAGCAGAATCAAGAATATTCATCTTTTCAAAGTGAAGGATTTGCATGTATCTGCAACCATTGTGATCTACTGATTCAATTGGCTACCGCCAAAACAAATTTTGTCTGAAGCCTCTATAACGATCTCCTTAAAATTCACCATTTTAGAATCAACAAAAAATAGACTCCAATGTGGTCTTTAAATTTTTACTCAAACAAATATCGCTTATTGAATGGAAGGAAAGAACAAATAACAAGATCAGCAAAGCAAGAAAGTAGGAGGGGGAAAATGAAACAAGGTTTTGTTATCACTTAGAAGTTCAGAACCAATAACTAACCACATTTGACGTCTTCTTCTTTCCATTATCATCTGAATATCCTTCCCTATTGTGCATTTTCCTTACTCTGCAGAGAAAAGCGTAGCAGTTCCTACAGTAGCACAAAACTCACAAAGTATCACATGCTGACAGCTTCTGCATTTTACCTCAACTTTTGCTTCACCTGAAACTCAACACGACTTCCATCTCAAGAGCTTTCAATTCAACAACTAATCAATATCAAGGATTTCGTCAACACTTTTGTCCCAAAATGGTACCTGCCATTTAAAAAAGCAACTGCAGCACATGAAATCTCCATGTAATCAGTCGGGACATTGGCATTTCGCAATGAGATCCTGCATATAAATCACAAGGACATGTATTTCTCGATATTTTTGAGACAATTATGCTTTGAACATTCTGAATGCTATATCATAGTGACAGCTCTTTGCTTAACTGATGGGGTGAAGATTGATTCAGTTATGCTTCATGAAAAATGTTAACAATGGGATGTTAATATGCTCATGGGTTATATAAGCTTAATGGCGTGAATCCCTGTCCTGAACATATACATCATGAAATGTAATTTTTGTTGCCATCGAATGTTATGTATCCATAACTAACAAATGCCATAAAATCATAATCAAAGAGATGTAGACTTGGATAAATGTTCCTAATAACGATGTAGGATATCCATAACATATAGATAAAAGCACACTAACACAACAGAACAACTGAAATGCATCATTGCAAAGGATGTTAAGCATATATGTGCACTACTGCTAAGTAATGAACACGTACAAAACATGCTACTGTCTAATCACATATGCATGTCCTGGAATATCAATATAACACATGACAAATGGTGTGTTCATGATAGCACTATGTGCATTCATTCACATTTCACAACGAGATGCCAATGCTGATGTAGATTGCAAAATGGATGCATGGAACAGCTGCAGGATGCATCCTATCATGCATTGCTCGGTAGAAAAAGATCAGAAAACATTCCCCTTCAAGCTATTGATAGGTCAAAGCTACTGGTCCCCCATTGGCACTTGGAGAAGACATGCCATGGCCCAAATCCTTCCTTTTCCCAAATGGATTCTTCGAATATGTGAATAACAGTTAAGGAAAACAAATAGATGATCATGAGGTGAAACAACAATACATGTACAATAAAAATAAAAGAATGAATGATCAAATCACCCACGTTTTCTTTTGAAAATATAAAAATCATATATTGAGTGCAGAGACTTAGCAGCAAGAGAATTAATGTTTCTATCTTTTATCATGCCATCAGAAAAATAATACACTGGAAAGAGAAAACCCTGATGAAGAAGTGGCTGAAATTATTATGCTTAAAAAGAGACCAATTTATGCAATGAAAAATATTAGTCATTGCTAAAACAAAATGTTAAAAGGATATTGTATTCGCATGCCAACTGAACCTGAACTGGGTATTGTCGCCCCCTGCAAACAACGATGGACATTGGTTGCATGATTCACATCCTGCACAAAATAGAACAATAAGCTTTCAACACTAAGAAATTTAAATGAAAACTTGCCCCAAGTCATTGCTTCATTAGAGAAAAAGTGAGTCAATAAAAGGCATCCATGCAAAAGAAAAAAGAGCACTTACTTCAAACTCAATAAAACAAACAGTATGCCTTTCTTGTCTCAAAATTTTCATTTGCTTAAAACCGGGTTGTCTGCAAGGCAAAAATCATGGAATTAAAAAAATCATTCAGAAGGAAATGCTAATAAGCTTGCACAGGAAAAAAGTAAATTACCCGCTAAAAAGACTCCTCAGTTCATCTTCATTGATACTTTCTCCAAGGTTGCCAATAAATAAGGTATTGCAAGGAGGGTTATCCTTCATATTCTGCATTAAGGTTTACAAAGAGGATGAAAAAACTTCAAACAGAATTCAATCAAGTGAGACAACATCAGCAAAACATTAAAAGCACTAAACTAATGAAATATAACGTGGAAGATAAAAAATATGACACATAAGAAGTAAGAAATGACCTTCACAGTGTAACTATTAACACTTCTACATTGAACTTTTATCTTTACTACATGAATTCTAAAAGCATTGTTGAAAAGACGAATTAACTAGCCTAATTCATGCTCAAAAAAAATCCTTCTGTCGCATTTCGTCGAGATAAACTAAGACAAAAATATGTACATATAGTTTCTCCAATTATCTTCACATGGATGATGCACCACTTTTCATCAACTATCCAAACTGTTGCTGCATATATGCGAGCGTGAAGCATAACTTCACAACTGATAGTCAACACACACACACACACATGCCCACCCTGTTATGTATTTTGTAACATCAGGTACATTCTTTGGCAATTATTATCTGCCTTCTTCTTCTAATGATCTAAACTATGTCTTCGCTGTCAAAATTTCTCAATTTATCAGTTTTTAAGCACCAAACGTATCCCTCAAACAATTATAGGCAAAGATCAATATAAAAACATCCATAACCACAAATGAGATGAATTAAAATTGCCAATTAGAAAATCATAATCACCTGAACAGGTACATAGCTACTAGGAGATGGTATTGGAGCAGGAGCAGGCATTGCTACTTGAGCAACAGGATAACCTCCATAAGGATCATACGGTGGTGGAGCTGGGGCCATATACCTAAAGAGAATGTAAAAGTTCTATTAAGTTAAGCTGCACCACATGCAAAGAAAACCATACATGCTTCAATTCGTCATAGCATAGAGAACTAAGAGAAGTTACCATTTTAGGGCAAGTATCTTACCCATGAGGACCCCAGACAGTGGCAGGGGGAGGGTGAAAAGGAGATGGTGAATTATAAGCATTATGAGTATAGTCACCACCAGTCCGCAAACGCTTACTCTGGTCATAAACATTAGAATCTGTAACTATTCCTGCAGATTAACAAAAATGAGAAGTACTAATCAGAAGCAAATCATAGAACAATTATTGACATTTCTTAACGAGTTGTTAATTATAAAGGATGAAAAGGATAATCTTCTAATGATTTTGGTTGTTAATTATAAAGGGTAAAAAGGAAAATCTACTAATGATTTTGGTTGTTACAGGAGATCATTGTACATTAAGTTACACTAACAACTTAGAGCACTACATTAACACCACAATGTAAAGGTGCTATCTTTTTTAAAACAAGCAAGGAAAACATCAATCATTATCCTCTTCTCCAACATTTGAATACTAACACAACAAAACAAATATCCGATAGAAACTCACCTCTTTTAACAAAAAGATTCTTTTTAGCCATCTCAGTATGCAACACAGAATTCGTCTCCGAATCAAAAATCAAATCCTAAACAATACCAGACAACCAAAATCAGCACCAATCAACTCATAACACAAACAACCGCAAAAACAAAATAACTCCTGAACACGCCAAACCTGCAAAGCATCTTTAGCAGCAATTGCCAATTGTGCACTATGAAAAAGAGCAAATCCCATCGGCTTCTCTCCTTTATAATTAACTTGCGACGCTTCATATCCTGGCAACCACCTCAAAAGATTCAGGAGCTCTCTCTCCTTCACGTCATCAGGAAGTCCCGTAATGAATATCGTTCGAACCTAAAAGCAACACCACAGTAACTTCAAACTTTTCTTCTTTTCATCAGGTAATTGCATTTTTTTTCTTGATTATTTCTCAAAAACAATAACTCAATTAATTCATAGATAAACTATCTTATAAATTGATTCACAAACAGCTATTAATTAACTAACAAAACAATGCCATAATTAAACTATTCTTTTTATAACATTTATTAACACGTCGCTAACTCTTTTTTCCCTATGCAACTGAAAAAAAAAATTAACTCAGTGAAACTATCCTATTTACGAGCATTTTAGTCAAATATCAATTTGCCCTAACTTATCAATCATTAAAATATGAAATTATACCTCTTCGTGAGTGAGACGATTGGAGTTATCAACCATGACGGGAGAGGGGTGGTGGACAGCGGAGGGAGGAGGAGCGCCGCCACCAGATGGAGGAGGAGGAGGAGGCCCGGCAGGTGGCCATTGCTGGTGGTAGGGGTGGATTCCGGCTCCAGCCATGGGAGATCCGATGAGTATAGCGGTGGAGAAGAAAGGAAACCCTAGAAAATGATGAGAGAGTGGGAAAAAAGAGGGAAATTTTAGCTGTTATTGTACGGATTTAATTTAGGAAACTACTCTGGGATGTAAATTGGCTTTGCTTGTTGGCCTAAACGACATACGTTTTCGCGACGTTTATAATGAGAAAATTTAACAAATCTTATATTTACATATTGAGAAAATAACCATCAACTTTGTTAATTAAAAATATGACAATCTAAATATTTTTTATTTAAAAAATAGTCAATCTATAATTAACTGAAAATCAGAGTGGATTATGTGTGATTCTCACTACTAAAATCTCTCCCAATTCAAATTCTCAAAATCTAACAAAATTCATCCTATCAAACATATTTTTCATTTTCAGAAACTCACAATCGAAATAAAAAACACACCCAAATCAACACAATTATTAATTGCAGAAATCAAAAAGCAATCCAAACATTACTTTTTTTCGAAAATCAAAGAAAATCGACGAAAAATCATGTTTGAAGAAATCAGATTTTCAAGTAAAATCATTTTTATTGATTGTTGTTTTAAGTAAATTTTCTATCAAAATTTCATAATCCCACCATTTTTTGGAATTTTCACGACGGAGATGGAATTTTAAAATTTTTGTTCTCCGAAGTTCACAAAGGTTCACATTAGCAAGTTCACATAAACATATACATTTATTTAATCACAAGTTTTAAGGTTCACAGAGTTTCACATGCATAAGTTCATATAACATATAATCAACTTAAACATATGTTTTAAGGTTATTAGAAGTCACATGCAGAAGTTAACAAACAAACTCAATCACTTCACACTCGTTCTAAGGTTCACAAATGTTCACATGATCAAGTTTAAAAAAAAACTCCATTTAAAACACTCATTTTAAGGTTTACAAAGGTTCACAAGCTCAAGTTCAATAAAACATATAATCAACTTAATGTATGTTTTAAGGTTCACATGATCAAGTTAACAAAATAAAAAACTCAATTAGAGTACACGTTCTAAGGTTCAAGTAAGTTCACAAAGATCAAGTTCATAAAGAATATACTCAATCACATCACAAAACGTTTTACAATTCACAGAGATCACATGACCATGTTCTAAAAAAATTCAATTTGAACACACGTTTTAAGGTTCACAGAAGTTCACATGATCAAGTTCACAAAAAAAATATTCAATCACATCTCAAATGTTCTAACGATTTTGCAAATAATCGAAGAGAGAAAGCTGCGATACAAAAAACAGATTGACATGCGACAGTTGGAAGACTGCGATTCGAAAAAAAGGAAACATAATTTATGGTGAATGACACGTTTTTTGGGAACATTTGCGTGAAAATAGGAATAATAATTGTATCTTTGGTTTTCAAATTTAAGCATCAAATAAAGAAGGAGTTATGGTTTGGCTATTTTCATAATATAAAAACATTAAAATGATATAAATATAAAATGAATATAAACTATTGTCATAATCATAATTAACAAAACTAGGGTGCCATATCTTAAAAAGTAAAGTTAAAATGTTACATCCTGTGTAATTACCTCATTTATAATGTGTGGGCTGTGCAAGATTGGTCTCTTTTTGTGTGTGTTTTTCCAAATATGTTATTCGAATTAGCGGATAATAATTGTATTTATAATTTTTTTATCAAATACTAATATTCATGGTATAAATATTAAAAATTAAATTTATATTATTTGTATGGTATCGAATTATATATTTATTAATTATATTATTGGGTCAAAAATTGTTAGTAGTGAGATTTGATGTACCATCAAAAAAGTTTAAGATTTTAAATTTATTATTTATGAATTTAAAATTTATTTAAACCGTGAATAAGAATTAATCCAAAGTATAATTTGAGCTACTGATCATACACATTTTTTCTCATTTCATACATTTTATTCCTCTCGTTTCTCCTTTACTTTTCCCATAATATGCATTCATCAATCTATGCAACGTCTAGGTCCTTTATGATTTCTCAAGTCAAGCCAAGATGAGTCACCACAGGCCTACAGCATGAATCGAGTCACGTTTAGACGAGTCACAGCAGGTCCAAACCGTGATCGAGTCACGTCGAAGCCATCTTAAAAATACTCGAGTATGTGCATAAGCGTACTTTACACAAGTAACTTGGATGGTGTTAGACAAAATTCAAAATTCATTCTCTCGCAACAACTAAGTTCACCCAGTACTTGGAGTGCTCTACCCCCTTTCTAACAAAAAAAACAACTAAGTTCACCCAGAAAAATGAACACCAACACAATAGAACCATATAAATACATCAACAAACAAATGGGAATGTTTAAACTCTTATGATCAAATATTATTACATTCAACAACCAACAATCCATGCATTTTCTACTCTTTTCAATCTTGTCCAAGTGATGAACACTTACAATCCAATCTCAAACTTGGGCATAATTGGCAACATTGTTGGGGGGTTTTTGTTCTGTTTGCCTCTTTTTAGAAGGGTGACAAACGTCGTCATTTCCTAACAACAAAAGCGCGAACGATGTTAGAAAAAATTAAATGAACGCAAGTGTGCTAGGAATTTTAATGTTATTTCAAACAATTAAAGAAAAATAAATGCGATGCGCAAAATCCGAAATCTGAAATCAAACAATTGATAAAATGGAAAAATTAGGATGATCTTTTCCTAAGGGTCCTTGACTCAATGGACGCAAAATCGTCAGATCGAAAATAATAAATAATAAGAAATTAAAGATGACAGTAACGTTTAAAGAAAATACGAAAACAGAGCTTCGTTAATTGCTGAAAAATATTGCAAAGTAAGGGGCAAGGTTGTTGTCTGATGAGTGAAGAGTGTTGGATCCTTTTCCTGTTGCTGAGCCGATATTTGTAGGGTTGGAGAAAATAATCTTCATTTGATCAACAAAAATAATTTCCTTTGACACAAGATACCTTCCTTTGGCATGACCAAATATTTTGTTAATGAATATTCCCCTGATTTACCTCCATAGGATATTCCTTAATTTATCTTTCCTTTTAATTCCTGCAGGGGTCGAGTCTGCGCATTTGAGCTCTCGTCCACGCGGGTCTATTGGCCTAAATTATTTTGGGTCCAAACTTGTTCTTGTCATTAACAAGTAGATAAGGTCTTGTTTAGTATACTAAAGAAAGTTTACGAAAAGAAGATTACTGGAAGAAGTAAGTTACTAAGAAAGTAAATTGCTAAGGAATTATGTACTTATGTAAAAATGTTTTATTTATAGGTAAACAAGTGAAAATAAATTTAAACTTTTCATTTGTTTAGTAAAAAATAATTTTAATTTCATGTAATCTATATATTTTTAGTTTCCTTAAGAGGGACTCATATTAAATTTTTCCCAAACACACCAATGAAGATTGATTCTTTCAATGTTAGAAAATAAGAAATAAAAATTGTATTGCCCTTTCATTTCACATTCTTCAAACGCGTGATGAAGTTCCTACTCCTGGCGTACCAACTCCCTAACGCAACGTAAATCTACAAGAAAATTCCTCCTCTTCCATCTCCATCATCATCTCCATCTGTTTGTTATCTTGTGAAAATCTGTATCAAAACCGAAGAGAAGATCTGTGCTTTTAAGTGAAGAATGCTTTGAATTCCCTTTATACAAACACCTTTCTTAATTCCCTCGATATGAGAGCAATTCAACCCCCACCCAGCCCTGATTTGACCTCCCTGTAACGCCCCAGAAATTCGCTCATGTTAAGTTGGACTAATGTTTATGAAAAAAGGAATGTCAAATTCATGTTAGAATCATGTATATTGTATATGGATGATGTTTAATGAACTGTGGAATGATGTATATAAGAGATATAGATGTCGGGGAGTCGAAGGAAGTTGAAAAGTTAGAAATGGTCAAAACTGTGGCTGGGAACGACAATAGGAACGACTTGGGAAGCCGTTCCCATGGTCGTTCACCACTGAAGGCCGGATTCATCCAGAGGGAACGACCACCCCAAACTGCCACAGGTCGTTTTCACTTGCCGTTCTGAGCGACTGAGTCTTTAAAATAGACGTATTTAGACAAGAGAAGAGAGAGAAGAACATAGCTCTTAATACCACTCGATTTCCTCTCGTCCCAAAACCCTAAAAATACGTTCCAACCCTTCCCAACACCAAAAACCTTGATTTTATACATAAAAACTCATAGCTTTCGCTAAGGAAACACAATCAGCACAAGTCCTAACCAGTCCTATGAGTTTTCAACAAGGTAAGTTCGTCTTTCATCCAAATTTTTGTGGAAAATAGAGGGTTTTGTGTAGGGTTTTGCGGGTTTTAATGAGGGTTCTTAATGGGTTGTGATTGTAGGGTAGTTTTGTGAGAATTGTGGAAGTCTTGATGGTTTTAGGGTTAGGAAATTGGAGATTTTTTAGGAATCCGAATTTGATTGAATAAGGAAATTAGTTTGAGTATGTGTGTAATAAGTTAAATGTGATTGAATGTGTGTAGGAATTGATATTTGAAAACCCAAATCAGAGGTCGGGTGACGAATTTGTGCTTGGAACTAGATGTAAGTGCATTTGACACTTACTTTAGATTGATTTGTATGCGAATGGTTGATTATATATGTGTTGCTTGTTTATGAAAGGTTGATTTTATGTATGTTGCTTTGTTATATATGAGTTGGGTTATATGCCTTAAGAATATGAGAAATAAGTTATTTGGAAGTAAGTATGTTATGAATGGTGTGATTACGATTTATGAGATGTTGGATGTAAGGAGTGGAATGGTTTAAATGTGAGTAAGTGCACTTTTGACACTTGCTTTGGGAGGTTGTGCCTTCATATGGTTGATTGTATGTGATAAATGTTTATTTGTTGAAATAGTAACAATTATGTGTTGTTAAAGAACTCAAATGCTTGTAAACCTTTATGTGGAATGCTTGGAATTTTGTATGAACATGGGTTGGTTATATGTGGTACGAGATTGATGTTGGTAAGGTGATATGAATATGCTCTTGTAATGAATTGAACAAATACGTGAGTTTGATTAAAGGTAATTAGGTTGTGGAATGAAAAGTGTGTATGAGGATGCGTGTTGCCTATTGTTTTGATGATGCTAACTGTGATTTGATCGTGCCATTATGCTAAGAATGATGCGAATTAGTTTGAGCATGATAAGCGGTAATTTACCAATGTGTTGTATGAATGTGTGGTTATGCTGGTTAATTGTTGTGGAATAAGAGTAAAATGTTGGATTGATGCTTGAAAGATTATGAACGAATAATGCGTGTGAGCAAACTAAGATTTGTGTGTGACCATGTGTGTAATATTGTATGGTAAAACACGATATGCAAAAGAATGAATGGTAAGCATTATGAGGTTTGAGAAAAATGGAAAATATGTATATGTGTATGGTTGTAAAGGCCATGGTGATATTGAATATGCTTCTATTCCATTCATACATGTCATGTGGATATAACATGAGCATCTTTGTATGTTCATAATGTGGGGATTAGCCAAATCGAGCGAAAGCTCATACTTTTATGTGGGGATTAGCCAATTATGAGAGTGGACTCTCTCACGCGCGAAAGAAAAACCCTGGGGCATGCATGTGTGTGGACTACATTAGCATTGCATGATATGTACATTTACATTAACATATGGATTGGTTTGGATAGGAAATTGAAGTGTATGTAAAATCCTATGTTTATGTGCAATGCGAATGGAATTGTGCTTGTTGACTAAACTTGTGATTTTGATATTTGTAATGATTGGTTACAATTGTGTATGAATGTGAATAAAT
>CANYCX010456367.1:0-11502 GCA_948193385.1 Breynia disticha f. nivosa
ATTTTTATCTATTTATTTATTTTATTTTTCCCACTCATTTTCATATCAACCTTATATCAACCATTTTTATTTACTTTTAAACTATTATTTATTAACATTAAATCATCTATTATCGTTATTTTAGACGAAAAATTTTCGGAATGTTACAGTCACCAAGAGGTACGTGTGGTCGTCCATCAACTACATGCACTCGACCTCACAACGCACCTAATTGCACTAAACTACGCGTTGTCAACCTTTTAGTACGCGTGGTCGTTGCCACTACGCGTACTTGAGACCTACCACGTGTACTTTGCTGATTTTCTAGCTCATTTTTTCTTCTATACATACCTATATCAACCAATTGTCAACATATAATCAACTCCTCAATTTTCACATCAATTCTTATAGTTAATCAATCATTTCCTTATCTACTAATCATAGGACTAAGGATGAGGATGTTACACAATGAGCAGCCGAGATTGATTTAGTTAGATATACATTTTAGGCTACAAAGCCTATGTTAGCACCACCAAGTCCAGTACCGTGCAGTTTTTCTCATAGAGAAGGACCTTCTTCGACACCACCACAGTCAGCTTACCATTCTTACGCTTACTTGACACCCTCCGTCTCAGTATTTGGAGGATTTTTTTCTAATCCTGAAGAGTGAGCAACAATGTACTGCAATAGTTGTAATACAAAGTGGTACATTGAGCAAGCATCACAGTATGAGCAGGAGGTTAATTGCCAATTTCAGAAGATTCAATCTCAGTTACAAGTTGTGGAGAGATAGCATCATTAGATTGTAGACGAGCAGAGGGGCCAGTCTCAGTGCTTCCAGTAGGTTGATCAATGATAGCAACATATTATGGATGAGCAGCCTACTCAATCTAGAAGGTTCGTGTAGGTTGACCATCAGAAATAGATGCTTCTTGATGAGCAGTAAATCCAAACTTAGAAATTCAGTGTCATGGCAGAGCTTCACAAATCTATTACAAATTATTTTAGTTTTATTACCAATAGCTATTCTGCGATAGGTGGTTCTTCAACTACTAAAGCACGTCGCTTGCATCAGCGCCAACAATGATATACATCACAACCATCCACATCATCTACACCTGTTCTGGATTTTATTCTCACACTTCCACTGCCAATCGCGTCTAATCTTTCATCTTCTACGCATATTTGAAGATGACCACGTGTAATTGGCAAATGCAGGTGCAAATAGACGCGTTCTAGAGGCGACAACATGTAGTTAGGATATGACCATGCGTACTTTGTATGAGCACGCGTAGTTAGGCTTAAAGCAAGAGCTGGATTGATTTGGAAGCATAGAAGGATGACGAGGCTTCATTTCCTCGTCTATGAAAAGGAAAAAGGAAGCAGGTAAAGGTAAGAAGGAACCGAGAAAGAAAAAGGGCAAGAGAGAGAAAGAGAAAAGAGAGTTAGGGTTTGGAGGAGAGAAAGATATAGCGAAAGATAGATTGAAAGAAAGAGAGAAAAAGAGAGATTTAGCACGGGAGACCGACGATTGGAGTAGGCTCGATATTTTGGAGATTTTATACAGATTAAAATATGAGTAATCTAAACTTAGTTTTAAATTAAGTTATATGAATGATTAGACCTGTTAGTGCATGGATATTGTTGGTAGATTATTTATATGTTTGATTTATATGTTTGATTATTATGTTTGATCGTTATGTATGTTTTATATGTTTAATTGTTATGATTGATAAATGAAACCTTGGGATGAAATCCTAAGAAAGTATATATAAGCAATTAAGTTACATAAAGGAAAATATACAGATAATTCACATATGATCGTATTTTCATAAATACGATTAATTGATGAAAAATGATAAAAGAACACGTGAATGAACACGGGCATATCATTTCATAGTCATATGATGAATCATACTGTTACATGATCACCTGATCACAATCATGTGAATGAACACATGCAAATGATATAAGAACATATGTAATGATCACAGAAAACACATGCTAACAGAGTCACATGAATCACAGTCACATGAAAGCACATGAGTACACAGACATAGACACATGATTGTGGTAGTGACGCAGTTAGGGGCGGTGATAGGTGATGGTGGTGATAATGGTGGTGATTGGAGACTAAAGAATAACAGAGACGGAAGTATAACAGAGACGGAATATTTAAATAGAGACGGAAGTATAGTCACAGTTCAGTATAGCACAGTTCACATGTTCATATGTTCATCAGTATAGCACAGCACATGTTCACTACTTCACATGTTCATATGCTAATAAGTATAAAGATTATATAATACAGAACAAAGATAAAGAATATAACAAAGTATACAGATGATAAGATATATGTGTCCTCACATATATAAATATAATGGTAGAATCAAGAAAACAAATAGATATAAAAGATGATAAGTAATAAAAATGATTACTCACTGAGCCCACAACTCATGCAACTGCGATTTGTGTTTTAAGAATAGGTACAAAAGATAGCCCAGCAAGTGGATCAGCTGTAGCTCCTCAGCACTTCCTCTCTCTACAGCCAAATATTTGTAAAATGCTTCCGCATTAATAAGGTTAAATACATGATTATAAGTTAATAAATATGGGGTGTTTTAATTTGGCATCAGAGCAATATATGAAAAAGTGCAATTATATGATTAAATACGTAGTAAAAGTAAGGATTTCTTAACAGGGTAGATCATTTACAAGTGCATTCTATGTAGATAGCTATTCAGACATTTGTTATGCTTATATTGACATCTATATAGTATTATGTCATTTTTATTTTTAGAATTATATACATATTACCATATATGCATTTTGTATCATGTTTGGATGAGCTATTTTATTTATATGTTACTGGATTGAACCATTTTATCTGCAGGTTTCGCGCTAAGGATTGGATATTTGAGTTTTTAATTGATTATTTTCAAATTTAATGTATAAATTGGTGTTTTTTGTACTTTTTTAAAACAACACATCCCTCACAACTGTTTACATAGTGGTCGTGTTGCAACTCTACTTGTTTTTGTGATTACAGGTGCTTAATGTAGTGGTCGTGCCTTTGAACACAGTGGCTGCGGTGGTTAACTATCACCAGCACACCATGTGCCAGTTAGCACGCCCCATTTTGATAGATCACCACGGCCTGTGGTGTCTCCAACATAGCCCGTGGAAGTTCTAACAATGGTTTGTTTTCACTATCAAAACAGCTCGCACTTCTACTTTCAACTGCAAACATTTGCACTCTATCGTTTATTTCCTTTTATTCAATTTATTTTCATATACACATTTTTGTTTTATGTCATTTTGTTTATTTCTTTTATTTATTCGCAAGTTTTGTATATACAGTTGCTCTTGTAAACCTTTACTCACTTCTTATAGGAATGGCCTTTTCGATTCACAAAATCTCTTTATAGGGCCATTTTCTCTCTCTCACTTTCCATCTCTTTCCATATCTGATCTATATGCTTACTCTGTCTTCTTTCTTTCTATTCTTCGTGCACTTGTTACACATGTTTTTAATTCTACTGACCTTATATCAAACATTGGGGACAATGTTTGAAATAAGTGTGAGGGAGACATCATGTTTTTTATCGAACAATTAAACTGTAGTTGATTGATCATGATAACAGAATCATAAATACAATTTTGTTTGTTTAGTTTGAGAAAATAAATTTTCTTTTTACCATTGTAATGTTTCACTTGATGAACTTCAATTGAGAAGGAATGATAGATTAGTTCTAGTTGAGTGGTATAACAGACTTAGGTTTCAGGCAAATTGTCTACTTTATTTACTTTAATTAATAAACCTCCTCAGTTTTTCCAAGGAACGGCTCCTCTATTCGACAAATATGAGCATGTGCTTTTACTTTCAGAATTAGAAGTGTTTCCGCGAATGGTCAGAATAAAATGTCTAACGCAAACATTTGGTTTTACATTTTCGCCACAGAAAGCTCCTAGAGACAGAAGTACTTCAAAAATAAAAAAAAAAGAGAAGAAGAAAAAGAAAAGGAAAATAAAGAAAAAGAAAAATAAAATAAAGGAAAGGAAAGAGAAAAAGTTAAAGAAAAAGAAAAAGCAAGTAAGAGGTTATAGTTAAAAGATTAGACTTATTAAAGAAACTATTTGTCGATTACTGTTCAAGTCTAGAGATGTCACTAGATTAGTCTTAAATATCTACTCTTCATGTCATTTATATGGAAATTGCAACTAGTATTTGGATTATTTGTTTTGTAACTAAACTTCTTGATTGCAGTAAGATTTGATTTGATTGAGATTGATTCTACATGTTTAATTGTTGGATTGGTTGGCAGCTTAATCATGACCCTACTTTTCTCATGATGACAAAAGATGCAAGTGTGGTGGAGTTTGATGCGCGCATACTATGAGCATATTTTCATATAGTATTCGTGAATTACGTGCGCATCTTAGTTTAATTTTCCTTGAGAATCGCATTTAAAACACCATTTAATTGAAAATATCTTATAAATTTAAATGTGATATTTACGTGTAGAATATTTCTTATCTTTATAGATTGTCATCTATTTTGAATGATTTTTATTTTTGATTCGATAGTCTATATTGATTATTATTTGAGACAGAATTGCAGATAGGTTTGCAACGATTCGGGAGGGAAACGGACCTAAACAATGCCACCATGTCCAGTGTGTTGAATCAGCACGAGTCGTGTTGACTATAATTCAGGCCAAGAATTCAGACACGACCCATCTGTGAGAGCAGACGCTTGTGCTGAGTATCTGGAGTTCAATAGGTGTCGTGTTACTTAACTTGATGATCATGTTGAATTATTTTTAGCATGATGTGTGTTCTACATGTGTCGATACTGTGCCATTTGATTAAAACACAGAGAACAGCTTGTGACATTATTATCATGCCCATGTCAAGCAATACAACAGTGGGTTTCAAATAAAGAGGGATTTTTTAGGGTTTCGGGGAAGATTAGTATACAATAGAATAGAGAGTTGTTTTAGGGTTTTTTAGGGCTTAGATTAGCTCTAGATGTTTCCTTTATAATTTTTCATGCTTTTACTGCTTTAGTTTACATTTCTGCAACTGCAATTTAGCTTTGATTGCTTTCCATTTACCTTTTTTGCATTTAAATTCTGTTTTTATTTGTTTTCTGATGATCATTTACATTTCTTACAGGTTTTTACTTTGGTTTTTTCATTAGGATCTCTTAGGATGGTTTTTGTTTATGTTTTCGATGGTCCCTTTTACATTTATGCACATTTATTGCTTTATCCAAATTTCATTTATGTTTTTTATGTTTTAGACATTGGGTTTTTAAGTTGTTATCATTTGTTTTATGTTCTGATGCTTTATTTGTTAGCTAGATTTGTTTAGTGTTGGATTTATAATTGTTGATGCATTTATTCTATGTGATGGAAGACATTTTTAAGTTCAAGGTTAATGCAATTTTTTGATTTATTTTCTTACACTTTTACTTTGATTGCACTTCAAATTACAGTAATTTAATTTGTTTCATTTAAGTTTTCAATGCTTGTTTTCAATTAAATCGCAATTTACATTTTTCACTATAGGTTAGTCGCATTTACATTTCAGTTAATTAAATTTAAATTCAAAAATCAACCTTTTAATTAATTGGAATTGTAATAAGCGACAAGAACTTGCATGGCATGTTACTATTTCCTTTGGGTTTGATACTAGGTTGAGTTTTATACTCCCCTTATTACTTGACTGCATGCACTTATGCAATAGTTTTGTCTCGTAGAGTTCTACGTGGGCGATCAGGTTTTGTTATATAATTCTTGCCTTCAACTTCATCCTGGAAATTTAAAATCACATTGGTTGGTCCTTTCACCGTGACTGGGATAACCTCATTTGGATCATATCAGGTTTCTAATTCTTCCAATACCCAATTCATGGTGAATGGGCAATGTATTAAGCTTTATTTTAAATGAGAGTTTTACCATGAGGTTACCTCTTTATAGTTGTTAGATTTTTCCCATGCTCTAATAGTCTAGCTTAGACTTTAAATTACTTTTCCTTTGGGTTAGTTGTTTTTCCAGTGAATATGATCTGTGTGGTGGCTGATTTTAGGATAACGTTATGTGTTCTAGGTGAACTTCATGTTATAGATGGTGTAAGAAGAATTTGGGTGCTATTTCAACGATCCTTTGAGTGAAATTATGTGTTACAGAAACTCAGCATGCTCCACATGTTAAGCTGCACGACCTGCATGTCTTAAAATTCCTAGGATCGTGCCCTGTGCTCATACTCTACATGGATCGTGCTCATACCTATTTATCCAGCCTAGAAAGCACAGCCTATACTATGTTAGCATGACTTCCAACACTCATTGATGTTTGTGTTGAATAGAGAGAGCTATTCAGACATTTTTTATGCATATTGCCTTGTACTCTTTTATGATGATGTCTGGATGTGTTTTATATTGTATGTGGCTGGTTTGAGCTATATTGCTTACAGTTTTCTTATGTGAGGATTGGATATTTTGAGTTTTCTTTAATTGTTTGCAGGTTTCATGTCGACACAAGTGTCGTCAATTCATTTACAGCATAGCATGCCCGAGTCATTTAACAAAACAGTTGTGCTATATAACTGACTATTTTTATGATTAAAGGTCTTCAACACGGTTTCTCATAACGGCTGGTGTTCATTCTTATTAATCAACACAATCTATGCAATTCAACACAACTCATTTTGATAGATCACCATGACTCAGGCTGTCTCCAACAAAGCTCATGTCAGTGCCAACGACAGATTGCTTTCATTGCCAATACATTTTACAATTCCACTTTCGAATGCAAACACTCAACTCTATCTTTTATTTACTGTTGCACAAATTACTCACATATTCACATTTTATTTGACTTAATTTTTGTTATTTCTTTTTCTTTATTCCATTTTTTGTTATATAGATTTACTATTGCAAACTTTCATTCTCTTCTTATAGGAATTACTTCTTTGATTCTCCGCATCTCGACATAAGAGGGCATTTTCTTTCTTTCACTTTATTTCTTTTCTATATCTGTTTTGTGTTCTTATTTTTTTTCTTTCCATTCTGCGTGCAGTAATCATATGCGCTTTAATTCTTTTGACCGTATAGAAAACATTGGGGACAATGTTTGAAATAAGTGTGGGGGGAGAGATCATGTTTTCAATTAAACAATTTAACCATAGCTGATTGATCATAATAAGAGAATCTTAAATGAAATTTTGATGGTTTTATTTGTAAAAAAAATTCTTATTACCAATTGTCTTGTTTCACTCGATGATGATCTTGAATTGAGCAGGATTGATAAACTAGTTCTAGTTGGTTGGCATAATACAGTTAAGTTTTAGGAAAATTGTTCGCTTTATTTACTTTAATCAATAAACTGCCTCAGTTTTTGTTTCCAAGGAACTGCTCCTCCATTCGATGAATATGAGCATGCACTTTAACTTTTGGAATTAGGAGTGTTTCCACAAATGGCCGAAATTGAATGCCTAACACAAGCATTTGGTTTGGTGTTTCTGCTAGGAAAAGCTCCTAGAGAAATAAGTACTTGGAAGATAAAAATAAAAATAAATAAAAAAAGAGAAAAGGAAAAGAAAAAGAAAAAGGCTATAAAGAAAAGGAAAAATAAAATAAATAAAAAAGAAAATAAGAGATTATAGTCAAAAGATTAGAGTGGTTAAAGGAACTATTTGTTGATTACTGTTTAAGTCTAAAGATGTCACTAGATTAGTCTTAAATATCTACTCTTCTTGTTATTTATTTGGTACATGCAATTGGTACTTAGATTATTTGTTTTACAAATAAACTGTCTTGGTTGCATTGTGATTTGAATTGAGTGAGATTGATGTCAACATGTTTGATTGTTGGATTGGTTGGTAGCTTAATCTTAATCCTACTTTGCTCAGGACGAGTAAAGATTTAAGTGTGGGAGAGTTTGATACACGTGTAATATGAGTGTAATTTTTATGCCATAGTTGTATATTACGCGCGCATCTTAACTAAACTCTCCTTAAAGATCGCACTTAAAATCGCAATTAATAGAAAAAAATTAAATATTTTGAATATGATACTTCCATGCAGAATAGTCGCATCTTTATAAATTGTTGATAGTTTTTATATGGTTTTTAATTCTAAAATTGACAGCCTATATTAATTATGATTTGAGGCAGATTTTTGATAGGTTTTTAGTGATTCGGGAGAGAAATGGGCACGAATAATGACAACACGCCTGGTATGCTGATCCAGTACGGGTCGTGTTGGTTATTATTTAGACACAGATTTCCAAGCTCAACCCATTCTTGAGAGCAAGCCCATCGTGTTGAGTTCTTTGATATGGCATCCATTGTATTGATCCACATGAACCGTACTAAATTGATTTTAGCACGAGGTGTGCGCTACATGTGCTGACATTGTGCCTTTTGATGAAAACATAGAGCACGAGTCGTTCTGGATTCAACATGACCATGTTGAGCAATGAGCAATGGAACAATGCGATCATCGATAAGAAGGATTGTTTAGAGGAAAAAAGGGAGTTTGTTTGAGAGCAGTAGGATTTTTGTGCTTTTCTCTTGAATTTGTACGCTTTTCTAATGTTGGATTTCAATTCTGCTTTCACTTTTACATTTCAAGCAATTCCCATTTTTATTTCTATGTTTTGATTATATTTTTGATCAATTTTTAATTTTCATTTACGTTTTCTTGCAGGGTTTTGATTAGGTTTAGCGTAGGATTTCTTGGATTGAAGTTTCCTTGGATTTTTTATGCTTCCATTTACATTTTATGCCCATTTACTTTCTAGTCTGAATTTAAATGATGCCTTTCATTTTTCTTTTATTGGGTTTTTGTGTTTTCGATAAATGTTTCATGTTTTGATGCTTTGGATGATAGTTTATTTAGTATAGTTATTAGTTTTACATCTTTGATCATTTAATTACTTGTTTGGATTTCATATTCACATTTCAATGCAATGAAATTTTCATTTTGATGTACTTTTGATGTTTCTATATTAATTTCTTTTCAATTACTTTGCTTTATTTTACACAATCTATATTTTAGTCGTTTAATTTTGTTAATCGCATTTCACAATTCTTGTAATTTAAGATTAGTCGCATTTACATTCACATAGTTTAGTTTTAATTCAAAAATCAACTCTTAAAATGATTGGACTCGTAATAAGTAATAATAATACGCATGGCTTACCACTATTTCCCTAAGGTTCGATATTGGGTCAAGTTTAATACTTCTCTTGTTACTTTATTGAGTGCACTTGCGCAATAGTTTTGTCACGTAGAGTTAGGACCCATCAATCCTATAAACATATGCATCACATATGCCAACTTAAGAATCAAGATACTCAATCATGGAATTCTATCAATATTTATGCACAAAAATAATAGAACTTAAAGAATAAAATGTCTTAACTATGAATGTATTCCATAGACAATGCTTGGAGCAATGGCTTACTCCAACAATCTCCCACTAGCACTAGGCCTAATCTGGCTTCACCTAAATTCAAGAGATAGTACATATCTTCTCAAATATAAACAGAGACAACTGATATGCCAATAATCAACTACATCATCTTTGATAACATTCTTATTCGATCATGAATCTATCACTCTAAGTGATAATTCTTAAACACTAGTTTGGACTAACGATGTGGTTGACACTCCTTAATCAATGCATTGACCTCTTTAATGTCACATGAAATTTTGAATAAATGTAGGATGATTGGGATCATTTCTAAACCAATGCAAAAATCCTTTGATCGAATACTTTGTCTACATCCAATCTTGTTGTAACCTATTCAGATTTTGTATTTTCAATTAGTTACACAATTTAATCTTAAAAGTTTTTTGTCAACTTATGACAACTATAAATTATGAATGTTCACCAACTGCGAGTTTATAATGTTTGTGATACTTCTCTATAGTGCATTCAACATCTTACTTGATAGAATATATAGCAAATGCTCATTGACTTCTACTCATGTTGTTCCTTTGATAAATTCAACTCTTGACACCAAGATGAACTATCTTTGTTCAAGTTATACATATTAAGAACACGCTTTGTGCCTTGACTTAATCCCAATTAAACCAACACAATCTATCATCATAGATGTGGACACTTTCTATTAACTTGGTCTAACTCAGGTAATTAATCAATCAAACACTTCTTATCCATTACTTAAAGTAATGCTAGAATTTTTTTCAATTAACATGATAATATCTTCATAGTTGAAACATCATGCTTCCATTTGCTTTCATGTGCACACACTCCTTTCCTTTCATTTAAGCCAACTCAAAATGACTGGTTTTTTGAATTAAGGATTCTAAGTATGTTGATACTTACTTCATTCTTTTGAAGCTTTCTCATCTTCTTTAGATATCTTGTGTAGTGGATTCTGTTAGTGTAAGCCCTAGCCCAATGCATTATTTGTAACTTTTATTATTGAGTAATAAAATTATGAGGCATTATTTTATCATATGATGTATTGACTTGTGGTATATTGTTTGATAAAATATCTAAGAATGTTAATTAAGCACTTGAGGTATCAAGGTTGAAGACCTTGATAGTAGAACCTGGAAGATATGAGATTAACATTCTAAGTATCCCTAGTCGCTTGTTTCTATGGGAATAAAAATGAATTAAGACTAGTATGTACTTTGTAGATGATCATGTTCTAAGGGTCATAGATATTTGGGATATCTAGCAAAGTGCATAGGTATAATGTAGGGCATTATACTTGGAGAGCGATCACAATTTGCAATGTCAAATGTTAACCTTAGACGGGAAATCATTGTGTCTCTTGTTGTGATTTTTAGTGTACTTTGACATACGCCTAACGTGGCAGTAAAAGGTTGATAAGTATGGGTATGATTGGGTATGCTACGAATCATGATTGAGAACAGGAGTGAAGTGAAGGGATTGACCCTCTCAATGAGAGATGATATCACTGGCCGCTTGATAGACAAGATTGGAAAGAGTGTGGCCTCACCCGAATGAAATGATTAAGTCATTTATTTGAACTTATCAATTTTGTCATAGAAATCAAGAAAAGTGATTTAGCAATAAATAAGGGTGTTAACGACATGCCTTATGCTAAATCAAGATATCTAGGTCAAAGGATCTATTTGAGTTGCAGTAGGACTGTTGACACCGCTCGTCAGCTATTTAATTTAGGATGATCATAGTGTCTTAGTAGAGACCGCCTATGGTTTATGAGTTATTAAACTCATTACCTTTGTTAAATAGTCGTACAGATCGCACGCGGATAGCGAAAAACCTAAAAGGGTAATTTCGGTATTTCACCTTAGGTCAAAATCCGGTCAGTGGACAGGGTTGGGCATTTGGGCCAATTTTGGTAATTTGGCCCAGGATGGATGAGAAATATTTCTTAAATAATTTTAAGAGAAAGATTATTTATTAAATATGATGTCTTAAATAAGAAATAAAAGGAGAGAGAGAATTAAGGAGGATTGTCTTAAGTTAAGACAAGACATGTCTTAATT
>CANYCX010456573.1:0-11446 GCA_948193385.1 Breynia disticha f. nivosa
ACTACAAATCCTACCAAATACATGATAATACATTAGCAGCATACATTCAAGGATTCAACTAACAAGAAAACACAATTGAAACAGAGGAAACAACCACCGCATCTCTCCTACAAATAGCTTAGTCATACCTGGAGACTCCATCGTAAACATATTAAATTTGAGAACTTGAACTACAAATTTACTCCAGCCATATCATCGCCCAGGATTCTATCGTTGATGTACCTCTTCCCTGGATATACTTAACTCTAGCCAACTAGGCAACCAACCAATACATGGAATGGATTCTACTTTATGATAATGATGATAATCTCAAATAACATGAACTAAAAAGTCTGATTAACTCATTCAGGAACAATGTTTTAATCAAAGACAATAAAGAATCACTACAAACCAATAAAAATCTAATCTTTATTGAAATTTGAAAATAATATGCAAAAACCCACAAGCAATACAAAAAAAATGAATTTAAACTCAAATAATCAAGAAATGATAGTTTCAAGTTACCAATAATCTTAATTACTTGAGTTTCAAAAGATTAAAATTTTATTGAATGAACAACTACTCAAAAGCAATTTGAAAAAAAGTTTAAAGTTAAAAAGAAAACAAGAAGAAATTACCTTATGTTAAAAAAGAGTAAAAATTGAGTTTGATGGAGCTTAAGAATGTTGTGTTCAGATTCTTAGAGGAGAGAGGTTTTAAAAATGTTGTAGAGTTACTTTGACAAACAGATTGATTTTGAAAGCAGTGAAAGTTTTAGGTGTATTTCTTTATGCCATGTCACCATCCATGTGTGTTAACACATGATGCTAATGCTTCTATGTCATTTAATGGGATGACAATTAAAACATTTCTTAAAGTTGAAGAACCACAATTAAGCAATTATGACTTTTAGTAGTTTTTTGCTACATATAATAAAGTTGAAGGGTTATGAATGCAATTAACTCATTATCTTTCCTATTGTTATGAATGAACACTTTACAACCAAATGGATGAAAATAGGATATGGAAGGCTTTTTACCTTTCATAGTTCATAAGGAGTTTTGAGCTTGTCTCTCTTTAAATGAACTCTATTGATAACATAATAAGTCGTCTTCATTGCTTCGCTCAAAATGATTTTGATAGTTGATATTCATTGAGCATTGTTCTACTCATCTCCTCCAAGGTTCTATGCTTTTGTTCAACCATCCTATTTTGTTGAGTTCTTGGAGATGAGAAGTTGTGTCCAACTCCATACTTGTCACAAAGCTTTTCAAATGGCTCACAATCGAATTCACCACCATGGTTTTGGACCAACCTACACCACTTGGAAAACTCATGGAAAGCATCATTCTTATGCACAATGAATCTTACCCAAGTAAATCTAGAGAAATCATCAACAATCACCTAGCATGCCTAGATGTTCCAATCAAATCCATGTGAATCAATTCAAACACTCTACTAGTTTTTATTTCCATTTTTCCTTTGAATGATCCTCTAACATGCTTCCCTTTCATGCATGGCTCACAAATATATTCTTTAGTGTATTTCAACCTAGGCAATCCTCTAATAATATCATTCTTAGCAAGTTTAGATATCAAGGGTAAAGGTGCATGTCCTAGTTTTCTATGCCATAAAGATGCATTATCATCAAGAGTTACTAAGCATTTTTTATTAAATGATGCATCATCATGCAATTTCACAATATATGAATTCCCATGTCTTAAAGGTGCATCATCATGAATTTTTTATATGTTTAAGACATTCAACTAATAGTACATTATCAATAGTTTGTAAAGGTTCCTTACCCACTTTACCAATACTAATGATTTTACCTTTGTTATTATCCCCAAAAGTCATATAACCATGTTCTTTTGGTTTGATTTCCACAACCAAGCTTTTTTCTACACTCATGTGCCTCGAACATCCACTATCCACATACCAAGTACTAGGTGGAGCCTCCAATTTTCTTTGTACCTATAAAAGAAATCATTTTTCTTTTCATTGGCACCCAAGCCATCTTGGGTCTTTTGAGTTAGCCATGTGAACCATATTAGGTACTATGGATCCTTTCATAACCCAAACTTTCATCACGTTCAAGCATCTCCTCAAGCTAGTACATGCATATGAGTAGTGTCCAATTTTTAAGCATCTATCACAAGTAGGCAAATATCTTTTCTCATTCTCAACTTTACTAGCTTTAATAAATTTAGTCATCAAGTATGAGTTCTTGTTATATGTATCACATCCAAGTCCATTTTTAGAGATTGACTATCTTTGCAGAGAGAGAAGTTCTTCAAATTTTTCTTTCCCACTAATAAATTTTCCAACAACATATGAAAATTCATTGTTAAGTCTAGTGATCTCATCAATAAGTTTCTTCTCTTTAGTCAAGTAACTTTCATGCAAAGATTTCACATTACATGCATTTTCAATCTTCATAGACTCTTTTAGTTTCATGCTTGAAGACTCAATGTCAAGAATAAGCTTCTTATTTTCTAGCTTTAGTCTCTTGTTCATCTTAAGCACTTGTTCAAAATCATGTTGCAATTTCATGTCTCATGCAAATCAGTTTCAAGAAAAACATCATCATCACTCAACTCATTTGACAAGTTAAAAGATACCTCATCTTCATCATCACTAGAGTGATAGCTTTTGGCCATAAGAGCTAAATTTGTCTCTTCATTTCCTTGCTCTTCCCTTTCATCATCACTCCAACTAGCAATGAAGGATTCCTTCTTCTTCCCTTTGTCATATATTTCATTTAATTGATGTTTTGATGATGTCCTAACCTTGCATTTCTTGGCATAATGCCCCCTCTTGCCATATTTGAAACAACTTCTTCATTGGTGTTGTTCCTCTTGTCATCTCCACTATATCTTCATTTGTCATTGTTGAAGTTTCTTCTTCTATCTCCTCCCCTTAGCTCTTTCCTTCTAGAGTTCATTAAATTTTTGAATTTCCTTAAGTTCCTAGCATAAAGAGCCATTTCCGCATCATCTTCTTCATCTTCATGTAGGTTACCATCACTTTCTTCATAAAAAGGTATACTAGCCTTGATAGCTATGTTCTTTTCCTTTGGTTTTGATCTTCCACCTCTTGTCTTCAAGATAATCTCATAGTTTATCAATGACTCAACCAAAGCATTGAATCCCAAATTATTAAGATCCTTTGATTGCATAATGGCAGTGACTTAAGAATCCAATTTCTTTGGAAGTGATCTAATGATATTCTTGACTTGCTCACTATCACTCATGGTATTCTTCAAGCTACTCAAGCCATTCATAATCTCTTCAAGCTGATCGAGCATATTATTGATCGATTCACCATCCTTCATGGTGAACATTTCATACTTATGAAGCAATATTTTAATCTTAGTCTCTCTCAATTGGTTGGTTCCTTCATAGGTGACCCTTAACCTTTCTCACATGTCCTTTGCACTTGTGCAATAGCCCATACAATTCTTCTTTTCAGTGGAAAGTGCACAAAGAATGAATTTCATGGTCCTTGCATTGATGTAAAATTTATCCCAATCTTCATCACTATAATTAAGTTCGCTCTTCAAATCGCCATTGTCATTCCTTGGGATATAGGGACCATGGATGATGACCTTTCAATATTTGATTCCTTCACACATGATGTGTATCTTCATGTGGTTCTTCCAAGATGAGTAATTTGTGCCATTAAAGAAGGGAGGACAGTTTGGATTGACACCAAAATCACCAAAGTTTGCTTGTGCCATTCTTGGATCTTCTACTCAAGGATGTTAAGCCTTCAAAGATGAGCACATCGCTCTGATACCAATTGTAGAGTCAAGTTAACCTCTAGAAATGGGGGTTTTAATAGAGGTTGTAAGAATGGCAGAAATTTTAAATTTTTTGCTAAGTAAAAGTAAGTAAGAGAAGAGGAAAAATAGACACACAATTTAGAGTGGTTCGGTAAACACACCTACTCCACTACCTAAGCTTTCACTTAGGATTTTCTCAACAATCCACTAAGCTTCCTTGTTACACTTGATTTTCGGCTCAAGCCACCTTACAAACAATTTGATTTTTGGCTTAAATTCTACCACTCAAATTATTCTACTTCAAACTAGAATAATATTCTAGGTTGAATTACAAGAACACAAGAAAATGATTGCAAGGATGTTGTAAGACTAGTGTGAATCCTTTAGAATGCTTATGTTAGTCTCTCTCTCTCTTCTGGTGCCAACTCTATTTATAAGTTGTCTTGAGTTTTTGCCTGTTGGCTTATGATGTGGACCTTTTCAGTCACTTTTTAAAGTCAACTTTTGTCCACTGTCAGCTTCTCCAGCTGACTAGTTTGTTTTGCACTCGAGTAAAATCTGTCTGCCAGTCGATTGGTTATATCTTCAGTCAATTGGTTTATGTTCCAATAGTCTCCTAACTTCCCAAGCCTCGACCTTCAGTCGACTGGACTCTGTACCAGTCAATTGGTCTGCCCTGCAACACACTTTAGTCAACTGGCAAACCTATAAGTCGACTTACTTGCACCTGATTTCAAATTTGAAATCTCCCAAAAAGTAGGTTATGATCCCATACGTCACTCTGAAGATTTGCTGCTTTGTTTTTACGGCAGAGGTTAGAACTAGTCGACTGGTTTTCTTACCAGTCGATTGGTTTAGCCTGTGGTCCCCCCCAAACAAGCCGTTACTAATTTCCTTTTAATTCTCCAGTACACCAGTCGACTGACCTAAACATAGGTCGACTGGTAGAGTTCAAACTCCACTTACTTAACTGCTCCTTATTCACTCAAGTGCTTTCTTCCTTATCATTTGTCATAAACCTTCAAGTATTCATTTTTCCATTTTCTACCTACAAACTATGTTTATTAAATTCACAAATTTTTCTATCATATCAAAACTTAGGGCGGATTTACATTGTTCACCACCATTGGTCCAACAGTACCCAACCCGAATGGGGCGGAGACTGTGAACGGGGCGGGGTTGGTATTTACTACACCCGCCCCATTTTCTGCCCCAAACCCATCCCGCTATAAAAACATATATAAAAATAATGTAATATATATATATATATATATAATGTAAAATATATTATATTTTATTCAAGTATTTCATTACATAAAGTGTAATCTAAGTGCTTATACTTTATTTTTAAATTAAATATTAATTATATTATGAATTACATATTTTAGACTATTATTCTTAAAAATATATATATTTTATAAATAAAAAAAATTATATAATTTAAAATTGGGGTGGAGCAGGGCGGGAATGAGTTTTATATTTTTTCAACGGGGTGGGGAGGGATGGGATTTAATTTCGTAATCCAGTGGGTTACGGGGCAGGGACGGGGAATGAAAATTTTTTGCGAGGCGGGGACGGGAGGTCATAATCCGATCCCGACCGGCCCCATTGCTAACTTTCTTGTCCAGTTCAAGAATATTTAACTATTTATAATTGTTTGTTTAACTACATGTAACGCAATTTTCTATTATTAGAACGTTAACTTTATTTCTAATATTTTAGTTTTAAAATATACTCATCTCTTTTAATAATTAAGTCAAATTTTAATTTTTTTTTTTATAAAATATACTGAATATAAAACTACTTGTTAAATAAATCTTCTTTTAAATAATATTTTAAAAATAAAATAATCAATTGAGGCAGAGGACAAAAAATAGATTTACGAGTTGAAGGAGCGGCGGATGAGTGGGACTCCTGTTTGATTTTGTTGCAACTCAAATTGTACAAGTCGGTGACTTTTATGCCGCCAAATAACTGGCCCTTTTGTCGGTGAAGTAACAACAATAATTTACACACGCATTATTGCTTTTGAATTTAGAGTCTAAAATGACCCACTTCACTTGGAAGAAGAAGAAATATACAACTAAACGAATTGGTTCCAATGCAAATACAAACAGATTTGATCAACATTGGCTGCTAACAATCTAAAAGCATGTACGCATTGTAAACTGCACATGTTTTCTTATAAGAATGGCACCAACAAAATCTAATGAAAACCAAAACTCAATTTCATACTAGTGGCTCGCCCAAGACATGACTGGAATCCCCTTCACGGAGAAGCTCGAACACTCCACTTGTAACTCCTCACCTACCTCGAACTCCCTCTTACCATTGGGCTGCATACCAATTTAACAAAAAAAAATGAGACCAATCCGAACAACTCAATATGTTTCAAGCATGTAACTGAATAAGATTTTAACACGATTTGAGTGTCCCCACGAAATTTTATTACAACTAATCTGACTGGGACAGGGGAGTAATTAACAAAACAAGGCTAGTAGAAAATCTTAGATATACATACCTCAAATTTGTACATTCCACGAATTCCACCACCCAAATCAAGGACCAACCCATGTGCTCGGATTTGGTAAACTTTGGCATTAACCTTAGACCCAATTTTCAGATTGTTTGCACTAACACAACCCTCAACTTTACTCTCCTCATCATCAAAAGGCCTGCCTTTTTTCCGCTTTTCATTCCCATTTGAAACCTCATGACTTTTTGATTTGACATTACAACCCTCACTTAAACCTTCCAGTCGTTTGTCCTTGTCACCCTCTGCAGCATCCAACAACTCTTCACCTGATCCATGCTTTCGAGTTTGACAAGTCCTCCTAGTACCTTTTGACCCTGTTTTCCGTGTTTTTGCACTCACGGAAGTCTCACCTTTACTCTCCACATCATTAGACGAATTTAACTTCTTCTGCTTTTGATTCCCCTTTGAAACCTTAACAGTTTTTGTGGTGACATTCGAACACGGGGCACAAGTATTTGCCAATTTTTCCTCCTCATCACACTCTGCAGCACTTCGAATAAGAACAGCAGGAGTGAAGCATGTAGGAGGGTTCCCCACATTATTCATAAGCACCGTATCTTCCGAATATTCGTGGTCTTTTCTTACTTCAGAAACACTCCAAACTGGAACATTAGTCATTTCTCTCATGACACTTACAGATCCATCAGCAACATTATTTGTGCGCAAATCTGACACTGGCTTTGGTAAGGTAGCCTTGAGAGACAACTTAATGTTACCACGGACATCCTGCTCTATGCACATTAAAGAAAGTTGCTGGCCAACAGATATCACATCTGAAACTTTGGATACCTGATAACCAGAAGAATATGTGAGATTGCAACTGAAAAAAAAAATAGATAAAGATTAATCAGATCAGGTTTAACCAATAGCTTCTCAGACAAGAGGAGAATGCTGGTTATGGAAGAGACCTTAACCATCTATGACATCAATCTTGGAAAGGAAAGAGCACAAGCAAGAGTTAGCCCTCTTGGATAATTTTACTACAGCATATAAAAATAACTTTTGATTTCTTCTAAATATTTTTTAGATAATTCACAGTTCTAAGAGGCTAAGCTTGAATTGCAGTGTAAACTAAAATGAGCTAAGATGATCAGACAAATAGTAATATTCTTGAGCTAAATGCTTCCAGAAATTAAAAAGAAAAATATACATCAAGTAGAATGCCTTTTTTTTAAGGGAAAGGGAACAATAAGGTAAAACGAACTATTCCACAATTTCATGTTGCATTTGATTGATGTCATACCCGCTCATGTGACAATTCAGAAATATGTAGCAGACCCTGTTGGCCACCATTGAACTCCACGAAGGCACCATATTCTTTTACTGAAGTAACAACACCTTTATATATCCCACCAACTTGAATTTCTCGGCCAATCATGAAATCAATCTGAGAAGCAGATGAATAAAAGAAATCAACGCAAGTTTGAACACAATACATTTATCTTTTGATAAACAACATTTAACACAACTTAAAAACAGAAAGCATTTAATCATTAAGTGCAATTTGGTACAAATGGCTTCCAACAGCTGACACAACATGTTCACTTGGTAAATTACCACAACCTACACAAAACGATGGAAGCATGCCAAAACTCTTAAAATTAAAAAAAAAGAAAAGAAAAGAGAATATAAGCTTCTGAAGTCAATACGAAAAGTACCTTCTCTCGCACTTTTTCCATTGCAGCCTGGTTCTTAGCAACTATGGTGAGTGTTTCATCACTAATGGATATCCGTGCACCTAGAATGAGCAAATATACAAATAAAATGGCTAAGTACTATAATGTACTTTCCTGAATATCAAAAAAGAGATAAATCATTCAACATGATATCATGCAAATAAAAAAAAGAAAACAATATAAAAATCTATATCTAGTACTGAAGATCACATATTTCTTAATTGAAGGAAATATAAACAGTCACAAATCAATCAATAAATAAAACAGAGCCCAAAGATAGTATCTACGAAAGATCAAGAAAGGCACTACATAACTTATCTCATTAAAATGAGTCACAGTTTGCAACTAACCGGTTTCTTCTTCTATTTTTCTCTTAAGAGCACCCAGAGGTCCAATCAAACGACGAAGAGCTTCATTGCTGTACTTTAAGGATACTGATAATGAAAGAAATAATTCAATCAACACTAACAAAAAACTATGCATCCAGTAAAAGTCAAAACTACAAACCAACTAAAGCACTGCGAATGTAAAAAGTTCAACCTATTCGACGGTCATTTCTGTCAAGACAAGGTGCACCAATTTCATGTTCCATATGATCAAGGATTTGAAGACGGCCTTTACGAGCATGCTCTAGACTTTCACAAATTATATCAAGTGGAATTCCAGCAGGTTTTATATCCAACTGAATTGCAGTCACTCCTTTGCGTGTCCCGGCAATTTTGAAGTCCATGTCCCCCAAATGATCTTCTAAGCCCTGCAGGAATGTATCATTCAGTGAACTCCCAGAAACAACATAGAAAAAGCAATATAATCCTCAAAATCCAAATGTATTGACGACCAAAAGGATAAGAAGCCTAACTTTCTATCAGCATGATAGGCTGAACAACATACTAACGAATGAGGAAAAAGATACAGCAGGGAAAAATAACAGCAACCGTAAAAAATAAATGCGGAAGTGATGGATAGTGATATCTCACCAAAATATCAGTCAGTATACGATAGTCCTTTATTTCACCAGTTGATGGATCCACTTCACTCACAAGGCCAACCGAAACGCCAGCAACATGCTCACGTAAAGGAATCCCAGCATCCATCAGAGCCATACTGCCTTCATAAAGAAGAAAGATTTATTCAAAAAGAAATATTAAAAAAAATATAAACAGAGATGCTATCTATACTCCTATAAAATTGAAATGTGAAGTAATCCAGCCAAAAGGAATAGCAAGTAGAAAACCGAACTCATATACAAATGATAAGCATTAAGTGGTTTATGAATACAACAGAAGTAAAGTGCAGAGACTGAATGATAAGAATACCTCCACAAACACTCGCCATTGATGTTGAACCATCGGATGCCATAACTTCAGAATTCACACGTATAGTATGAAGAAAAGTATCTTCAGGAGGTAAAACAGCGAGCAAAGCTTTCTCCGCAAGAGTCCCTAGAAATCATAAATACACCAAAAAAAAAAAAGTTCAATGCAGAAGCAAAAAAGAAGATTTCTAACATAGATAGATGTAATCTTTGACAAAGAAAGTACAATACTAGCAATATGATTGACCGAAACTGTCAATAGATTACCATGTCCAACTTCACGTCTATTCAGACCAACTCGCTTGCCAACTTCGTTAATGGAATATGGTGGGAAACTATAGTGAAGCATGAAACGTTTTGTTGCTGGTCCAACCAAGGAGTCCAAACGTTGAGCATCTCTGGGAGCTCCAAGTGTGACAGTACAAAGAACCTATATATGGAATGTAATTGAAGATTTTTCAAGAAATTGATAGTTCAATTGTGACCTTTTCAATTTCCACAACTAAATTCAATAAATAAAATTCAGATATATGCATATTAAAAGCATTAACAATGCTGCTAGTAATTTTTAGCTACTATATTTAATGAAAATAAAGAATACAATAAATTATAAAGGTTGAAAAATATATATTCTCCAATGCTATTTTTTATATTAAGCTTTTATTTTTGTGCAAAATATATGATAAAACATATTGAAGCGAGTGTGTTTCATTAATAACAAATAACATAAAGTCATTGGAAGTCTTCAAATATGGATAGCTACACCCAATCACTATATTATATTCAGCATAAAAAGAGGAACAAAAAGCGGGTTTGAGATGACTTTTCTTTTTACAATTTCTCTATATTACAAAGAAGAACATCAATTAAAAAGAACATTGGAGATCCTCTAACCTGTGTGTCTCCACGAGAAAACAATGCAGATCCATGTAATGATGGAAAGCGGCCAGCCTTACAGTATACAGGCCTGACTTCATCAAGACGTCTCCCGTCAACTCTAAATCCTTCTTCAATTATCCTCTTTCGAACAACCTAATAATTTGTAAGATCAAAGAAATTGATAACGCCAAAGAATAAGGAAGAAAGAGTAACAACAAAAACATCTCAACCGAACCATAAGTTTAAAATTAACCTCCACTTTTTACGGAACATCCAAAATTACCAAGGTTGAAATTTCATAATGAACAAGCAGAAAAATGAATGTGAAAAACCAATTGAAATTTGATAATGTAAGTAGGGGTGTAAATGAGCCGAGCCGCTCGCGAGCGGCTCGACGTTCGGCTCGGTAAAAGCTCGTTCGTGACTCGGCTCGTTGGTAAATGAGTCAAGTTTAAACAAAAATTTAGGCTCGTTCTATAAACGAGCCGAGTTTGAACACTCAAGAGCTCGGCTCGGTAAAGCTCGTGAAGAAGCTCGTTTAAGTGTTTATGAACAAACTCGTTTAATTGTTCATGAACAGACTCGTGTCACTTATATAGTTATTATTTATATAATATTTTGAGTACTTTGAATTATTTTCAAATATTTCAATAAACATAATATTTGGAGTACGTTGAATTATTTTCAAATATTTCAAATAATAAAATAGACATATCTTGTTAATAAAATAAAAACAAAATAATTCTAAATACTCTAAACAAACATTTAACATATTTACACCTCATCTTTTCTCAAAAAGTGACGCACTCAACTAAAATAAAAATAAAATAATTCCAAATACTCTAAACAAATATTTAACATATTACCTGAATGTTAGTATTTTGGATGACAAAAAATTTTTAAACATCTTCATTTAGAGACTCGTGTTAGGCTCATGAACAAGCTCGTTTTAAACTCGTAAACAGATATTTGTTTTAGGCTCGTGAACAGGCTCGTCAGCTCGTGAGCTTTAAATGAGCCGAGCTTAAACAAGAATTTGAGATCGATAAAAAACTCGGCTCGAGCTCGAACTCGTGAAATTTTAACGAGCCGAGCTTGAACATTCCAAAACTCGGCTCGGCTCAATTACAGCTCTAAATGGCATCCAGCAAGGATAAAGAAGTAAGAAAAGCAGGATTGCCAATTGAAGAAGCAAAACAGATTAATCCAAGAAGCAAGGTGAAGTATTCTCCATAATCCCTTTTGATATTCATCTCCCATGTGCACAAATCAAACTA
>CANYCX010456591.1:0-13625 GCA_948193385.1 Breynia disticha f. nivosa
CTTATGCTGAGTTATTTGAGGACTTTAGAGCCAAGGGAATTTTTGATGTGGTTGGGTATGAAGATGATATATATGAGAACTTAGTTAGAGAATTCTATGCAAATATGCACATTAGGATTAGTGGAAATGCAGTTCAAGGTACTGTTCTTGACACTAGAGTGAAGAACAAAGGGATTACAATAATAGAGGAGCAGTTGTGTAAATGGTTTGGAATGAAGAGAGGTGGAGTGAGGCCAACTTGTTCCAACAATGACAAGAGCATGAATCGGTCTAGGAATTTTGAAGAGTCAGATGAGGAACCAGAACCGGACCAAGAATGGACCTTTAATCTTGAGGATGTGATTCGTCGCCTTAGACAATTGATGGTGATTCCCAGTGATAAACTCCCAGAGGCTATGGATATGCCGGTTCCCTATCGACTGCTTCACTATGCAATCAATCGAAACATCTTTCCTAAGAAGGCAACCAACAATCATATTAACAACTTTGATGTGGAGATCATTTGGCATCTCGAAGGATGCGAAATCAACTTCCCACATCTAATGTTGAGAATGATGAAGCGCAAGCACCAAGTTCTTTATGCCATTTTCATCGTTCATCCAAGCCAAAGGGAATGCCATTTGCAGTTATGATCACAAAAATTCCTAAGGAAAACAATATTGATCTTGAGGGGGAGGCATTTGTGCCATATCCACACAATTGGAGAGTTACCACCATAAATCTTAAGACCATGTTGGTAAAAATGGTGGAACGAGGATGGATGTATGCTCCTCATGCTAGTCATTTACGTTTGACCCCAGCCGAAGAAGGAGAAAATTTTGATGACGCTGCTCCTAGGGTGAGTTCAGCTCACGTAGCCATGTAGGGTATCAAGAGATGGCGGCTCTTAGGAGGGAACTTAGAGAGGTTCACCAAGAGATGGACACTATGCACACGGAGCTAATGGAGGAGATTAGTGCGATGGGCAGATTGATTGAGAAAGCGTCTTCGGTGGTTGAGAAAATTTGGGATAAGCTAACTTGCCACACCAATGATGTTTCTTGACCTTTGTGATGTTTTGCACCACACCAACCCACACTTTCTTCATCATCATTATATGCATATTACTATTATGTTTATGTAGTGCATGCTTGACTACTTTAGGATTTTATGGATTTGGATATGTTAACTTGGATGATTATGTTTGTTTTGGATGTCATGACCTCTTTGTGTATTGAAGCTTTGCTTAGGATGTAATGACTCTCTAATCTATGTAGTTGGATGTTTCTTTTATATTCTAATTGTTATGTTCCTTTTTTTATAATGACAAAAAGGGGGAGAGAGCAAGAGATGGTGAATTTGATTGTTTCATTATTTACACTTTGTTGAAATTGTTTTGATAGATTGGAACTTGATTGTTGTTGATAGATTGGAACTTGATTATTGTTAAAATTGTTGGTTGATTGTTTGATTATTTACACTTTGTTGAAATTGTTTTGATAGATTGGAACTTGATTGTTGTTGAAATTGTTGCTTGTTAGTTTGGAATCTGATTATTAGATTGATGAGTTTCCAAATTGTTGAAAGTGATAAAATTGGAGAAATGAAATTGTTGGAAATGTAAGACTTGGTAAAGATAAAAAGATTAAGTGTTGGAGGTCAAATGTTTGAAAAACTTGGTCATTGACTTAGGGGGAGAAAAATGCTTAAATGGTATGATATGAGGCATAGACAAAGGGGGAGAATTACTTTGTTGGCTAACCACTTGACAAGGGCAACCTTCATCACACCTTGTGTTTTACTTTGTTGTTTAACTACTTTTATCAAATTCATTGAAGTTTTGTCATTATAAAAAATGGGGAGATTGTTGGACCAATGGTGGTTAACAATGTAAATTTGCTCTAAGTTTTGATATGAGTGAAAACTTTGTGAATTTAATAAATGTAGTTTGTAGGTTAAAGAATGAAATTTGAGAAGTTGAAAGTTGTTAACAAATGCTAAGTAAGAAGTACTTGAGTGAAGTGGAAAGCAGTCAAGTAAAGGGATTCTGTGTTGTGCCAGTCGACTGATGTGGAGTACAGTCGACTGGTGAATAAGAAATTCAACAAGGAGGCTAGAAACGGCTAGTTTGGGGACCACAACCCCAAACCAGTCGACTGGAAAGAAAACCAGTCGATTGGTTTTATCCTCTGCCGCCAAAACAGGAAAACAAATCTTCAGAGTGACATCACGGATCAGCCATCTACTTTTTGGAGATTTAAAATTTGAACTTATGTGCAGGTAAGTCGACTTATATAATAGTCAGTCGACTAATGTGTGTTGCAAGGCAGACTAGTCGATTGGGATTGAGACTAGTCGACTGGAGGTCAAGGTTTTTGGAATTCTGGAGGCCAGTGAAGTACATGCCAGTCGACTGAAATTTAAACGAGTCGACTGGAAGGTTCAAATACTCAAGTGTATGTAAACTATTTGACTGGACAAGCTGACAGTGGGCATGAGTTGACTTCAAAAAAGCAACATAAAGTGGTCCATGACAAGGTACAACGGGCAAAAACACAAGAGGGCATACAAGTAAAAGCAAGGACAAGAGAGAGAGGCTAACACAAGCATTCTAAAGTATTCATCTTTGTCTTTCAAGTTTTAGCTCTCATTTTCTACTTGTGGTCTTTGTGTTTCTTGTTACACTTGATTTTTGGCTCAAGAGACCTTACACACAATCTGATTTTCGGCTCAAATCAAACCACACTCACTAAACTAGTTCACTCTAGAAGAGTCTTCTAGAGTGAACTAGTTTAGTGAGTGTGGTTTGATTTGAGCCGAAAATCAGATTGTGTGTAAGGTCTCTTGAGCCGAAAATCAAGTGTAACAAGAAATATATAGTGGATTGTTGAAATTCCTAAGTGAGAGCTTAGGTAGTGGAGTAGGTGTTGCTCACCGAACCACTCTAAATCTTGTGTCTCATTACTCCATCCTTTCATCCATGTTTTTACTTGCAAAAATTTTGAAATTTCAGTCATTCTCCTAACCTCTATTCAATCCCCCCTTTTTAGAGGTTACTTAGACCCTACAATATAACTTTAGAAAACTTAACACAGTAAAATTTGTCGTGGTTTGTCTTAAGACTTACATACAATCCTAAATTTTTTAATTTGTAGTCTAACAAATTTTTTTAATTGAACAATGAAACACAAAATTGGGTGGTCACTGTTATGAACTAGACCTCAATGAGAGAATTATGGGTTTAGGACATAGAAGAAGAGGGAAGAGGCTAAGAAAATAAAAGGGATTTGGTGGGAAGAAATAGAATTAGAAAAGGAGGGAGAACCCAAGAATTAAACATGCTTTTCCATTATGTTAATTATTCATTTATATTATTTAATATTCCTCCTTGTGTACAACTCATCATGCATATAACAAATAATTTTCCACTCAATAATAACTATAACAACTTTTATATCTCGCTTATAATAGAATAATAATTGGGCTTATATATTATAACCCCTCAACACTCAACTTCACTCCTTAGCCCATGATTAGTCCATCACATCCTAACATCTTTAAAAACTTGTCCATAAGGTTCAAAAGTAGAAAGCAATTGTCAAAACACTATAGAGTTTCCCAAGTCTCAACTTCCTCCTCTTGCCCTTTCCACTATACTAACCCATCCTTGTTGCCGCATGTAACGTAAGTGGTTTGTAATACGGTGGTGTTTACCCTTCATAGATCACTTGTGGTTTTGTCGTGATGCCATCTCCTATCTTTTTCATTAATAGAGATGCATGTACCACTATGTGGATAGTACTCCCAACTAGAAGTTCGAGCTCATAAGCTACCTCTTCTACCTTCCTTTTGATTTTATATGGGCCAAAAATCTTTGCATTGAGTTTGTTGTTACTTTATTTTTACACTTTTTATTGACGATGTGGCTTTAATTTTAGGTAAACCTGATCCCCAACCTCAAAATTACTCTGATTTTTATGTTCATCTGTCTCATTCTTTATACGATCCTTGGCCCTATATAGGTTAAGCTTGATACTTTCATATATTTTTTACCTTTATTTCAACAGCTTACTTAATTTCTCGACAGGTGAAATAAAATGTAATGAATTGACCTATGTTGGTGGACTGTACCCATACATGACAATAAAGGGAGACATGTTTGTAGTTATGTGGAAGGTGGTGTTATACCACCATTCTGCTAAGTGAAACCATCGTTTCCATTGCATTAGATGCTGGTGTGCCACACAATGCAGGTACGTTTCTAAGCACTAGCTTACCCTTTTTGCCTGGCCATCTGTGGAATGGATATCTCAGAGAATTGTGTGACTTAATTCCCTTAGAGATCCTACAAATATTCTCCTTTTATGGCATAGGATTCCACTTTTGTAAGTGATTTTGTTATTATTACTTTATACAACTTCTAGTATGAATTGTCGAGCCAGTCCATCTTCTTTGAAGGTTTCCACAAGCTCTATGGCTCAAACTAATTGGATAATAAATATGGAAGCAAGAGTAGATTCCTCAGGTCCATGCAACCCCAATAGAGCATCTACTGCCCTATTGTCCTGATCATGCTTGTATTAAATGGTGTGGTTAAATCCAAACAACTTTCTCAAACTCTTCTTTTGTAAATGTGTTTGCAATTTCATTCAGAGCATGTACTTTATGCTAAAATGAGCTGTCTTTACACAAAAGTAGATCCTTCTAAGTATTGGTGCCATTTTTCCACGTTGTTGTTGTTGTTATTACCTCCTTCTCATAAATGGAAATTCTTTGGTTACAAGTGCACAAAGCCTTACTGAAAAAATGCAATTGGCCTCTTATCCTACATTAGGATTGTACCCACCATAATTACATGCATCACTTTTAAAAAACAAATGGATTATTGAATTTGGGCAGAGCTAGTATTGGGGTTGTAACCATCATCACCTTCTTGAGATGGTTGAATGCACTCACTGGTTCTGAATTCCATTAAAATTGATCCTTCTTTAGAAGTTGAGTGAGAGGTCCGCTAATAATTGCAAATTAATAAGTGATAGTAAGGTGCATCAACTTTAGAAGGATCAATCCACCATGACTGGACTTTAGAGGGGTCTATAGTAACTCCTTCTCACTATAAGATATGTCTCAAATTCTCTACTTGGTTTACTCTAAATGTACATTTGGATTTTTTTGGCTAATATTTGATGTTCTCTCAATGTTTGTAGGATCACTCAAATGAACCATATGAGTACCTACATATGAGTTTTAAATCAATGTGCCATAAAAAAAGAATAAACTTGTAGAGGTATGCCAAAAATACCTCATTCATTATAGCATGAAATGTAGCTAGTACATTTATTAGGCCAAAGAGTATGACCTTGAATTCATAGAGTCCCTAATGAGTATGAAAAGCTATTTTTGGAATATCCTATGGTGTCATGCATATCTTGTGATATCCTGCTTGTAAGTTTATTTTAGAAAATATGGTAGCTTCATGTAGCTCATCCATTAAATGATCCACTATTGATATAGGAAATTTATCCTTTAATATAATGTCATTTTGGCCTCTATAGTCAACATGAAGATGACATATCCCATTGTTCTTTTTTTATTAGCAAAGGTGATGATGCATATGGCACGTGGCTTGGTTCTTTAATTGAAGCTAGCAATATCTCTTTCACTAGCCTTTCCACTTCAGTATTTTAGAAATATAAGTATCCATAGGGAATGATGTTGATTTCTTTTGCTTTGGGTTTTAAGGGTATTATATGGCTAAGGTGTTTATATATAGGGTGGTCAGGTTTTTCCAAATACATCTAGATGTTGGTTTAGGACTTATTGTATGGATGGATTGAGATTATTGGTCTTAGTGGGTGGTTCTTCAGTCATGAGGAACAAATGCAACACAACCCCTTCCTTCCCTTCCTTATAAACTTTGAGACCCCTTTACCTTTTAGTAATGAATATGACGCATTATTTTTAAGTGTTTTTATCATCATTATTCTTTCATCCACTTTTACCATTGCTTCCCTTATTTTTAGATCAAAATAGATGGGATTGTAGATTTCCATCCAATCTAACCCTAAAACCACATAACATTTGCCTAGATTAATAACTTTTAAATCCGTACAAAAGTTGTGACGCTGCATATCTATGAAAAACTTCTCACATTTGGAAGTGGACATTATTTTTTCCATTAGCAACTATAACTATTATGTTGGTGTTGGTGTGGCCTTGATATTCAACTCAAACACAGGTAGCATTAATAAATGAGTTGTTACTACCAGTATATATTAACACATTAATAACGTATTTGGAAATGATTCTCTAAAGTCAGAACGTATTCAGTGATGATTTTCCACTCAAGCAATACAATGAGACTCCTCTATCCACCACTTTTGTTGTCTATTCTATCCATTAATTAGGTAAACTCTCCTTATGTACATCCTCTCTATCATCTTTTAATTCATTGAGTAATAAATAATTGTTTGATTTTGCATTTATTTCTAGAGTGGTATTGATCTCAACACTTGTAGCACTTCCCTGGCTCTCTTTGAAACTAGTTTTGGTAGGTGAGGGTGGAGCTGGTTTAGGGTTAGTAATGTAGGTTGGCTTGTTGGTTACAATGTGGGTTTTTTAATGTGTTTGGCTGCTGACTAGTTTTTATTTATATTTAACTAGTTCATGTTTAGCTTCATTGATCTTGGCCTATTCATAAGCTTTCTTAGGGTATGTGGCTTGAATCATTTTACTGCCCAACTCAGCTCTTCCTTTAAGTTCTCTACAAATAATTTAACAAAATACTCCTCTTTAAGGCCTAGATTATCCTTCTTCACAAAGGATTTGAGCTCCTCAAACCTCTCCTAATACATTTCCACTGATCTAGTTTAATTCAAATTGTAAAACTCTTCTACTACATTGGCATCAATTGGATCTCTAAATCTCTCATAAATGTCCCACATAAATTCATCACAAATCAGTACATCTTTATCACTCTTCCATTCTTGAATCCATATGTCTTCCTTATCCTCCAAGAACATTGCCACCAACTCAACTTGGTTCTTAGGTGGTATATTATATACCTAAAAGGCCTTTTGGCACTTTTTGATTCACACATGAGGTTGAGATCAATTGAAAGTAGGAAATTCCATTTTTGATTAGGAGAGTTTAGAATTTTGCTTTAGTGTGGTTAAATATTTTTTTTTGAGAAGATGAGTTAATGGGTGGTGTTTGATGATTTGGTAATTTGTTTACAGGAGTTCTAAGGATTCCTACTTATGATTTAGGGTTGGATTAAAGGTGTTGTGCGAATGCTTGATCAAGACTAGATGATGAGGATACCATGGATATGAGCAAGGTCATGACCTCAATGTGATTTTTCTCTATCTTCTTTCTAGTTTAAGATTGAGTCACTTCCATACTTGTTTTCTAGCTATTGAGTGTTGCTACATTAGATTCTAGGTTCTTAACCTGCTCATCTAAAGTTTTGAGCCTACTCCTTTTATGAACCATAAGGTAGATAATGATTGTGAAAGCTCTAATACAAAATGTTATGGACCAGACCTTAATGAGGGTAAAGTATGTGTCTATGAGTCTGTTGTGCTCGATCTCACATTCATAGCCCAAACAGTTTTTTTATAAAGTTAAAAATGCAAAATACACAAATCTTATGGTAGGCTTCTGAAGGTTTTTGGCCAGTAACCCAAAATCAGCTATTGGGCCTTAAAAGCAACCCATGAAGAGCCCAACCATAATTTACGTAAACGTAGCTTAATATGGACTAATAATTATATTATCTAAATCTATATATGATAACAATATGATTTAGACAACTTGAACTAGGGTTAGGATTTTTGGAGGTCTATATAAAGGGGTTCATAACCTAGATTCTATGCATTTTTATAGTTTCCTCTCTTCACCGAATTCCACTTGTCATTAAACACAAGTTGTGTTCTTGAATCTTATATTGAAAGATTCAAAGCTAAGAAACCATAAGTAAAATGTAGATCCCCTTACTTAGTCCAAAGCTTCATACAAGAGTGTGTTTGAACTATAGGAGGTTGATATGTTGATAGTTTCTTATTCAACTTATTTTTTTAATTCATCTCTCCCATAAGTTCATAAGGTATCAAACTTAAACCATTAAATTTTATAATTCCTAGTTTATCTTGGCTAGGATAATAAAATTTGAAATTCTTCATCTAATGTATTAGCTATATGGATTAGAAAATTTGGTATCAAAGGCACACTAAGAAAGTCATAGTAATTTGGTGTTATGCTTGGTAAATGTTGATATTTTAACCTAAAATTGTCTAGTAATCAATATAAAAATTGAGTCTTTATTCCATAATTGGTTAGTTAATTAGTTAAAGATGAAACCTTAAATATTAGAATTGCTATTTTTATTTCTTGAACAAGGTTAACAGTATAGGTTTAATGTTTGAATTTGTTAAGGATCAAAGATAGAATTTCTATATGCATGTATTTAGGTTGTCAAATTTTGAAGATTAAAATTGGAAAAATTCTTTGACTTAATATAGACAATGATGTTTAAATCAAACATAAATCATAATTCAATACTAGATACACCTATGATTTATGAATTTATTAATTCATATCATCAAATAGTCCTACAAGATCACGTACGAACAATTTTGCAAGAAACGATGAAGTCAAAATTCCACCAGTAGGATGGTTCTGTCATTGGGCCAGTTATGGCAATTGGTCCCACTTTGGCAAATGGGTCTGAAATGGTTTATGCTCACAAAAAAGTCCATTTTCCTTTTAGTGAGGTTTAGACAAGCATTAATGTTTTAAGAAAAGAAAGATAATGTTGTCATAATACAAGAGTGGATAATGTTTCTTTGGATAATGTTTCTCTTAAAACACATTATATACGACATTAAATGAGAGAGAAATATACAACACACTTAACCTTAAAAACTTACGTTCATTTCTTCTCTAAGACTCCATTGTTGAAACTTTCTTTTCCAAAAATCCTATTTCATCATTTGAATAAATAGTAAAACATTTTTAGAGGGTTTAATTTTTGAGTGGTAAGACCATTGGTGGTGTTAGTTTTGCGAGATCACAAAAATGTTGGGCAAACTAGGTGAGGTTTTCGACTAATATAAGTTCTACCTGACCTTATTATTTTGTGTGCAGGATTGTTAAGAGATCAAGTGTGTTGGATCCTTCGGTGGTGTTAAAATATATTCCTAAAGTTCATTTGAAGCTATAGTTACTTCTTTCATGGAATACATACATTCGACAATACAAAGGAGCAAAAGAGAAGGTATAAAAATTCTATCATTTACTATAAAGTTTTGAATTTTACCATATATACATGTTCTATATAGTGTTTAGTGTGATTCTTGGTTGTTCTTCATGTTTAATATGTGTTTATTATTCTACCTAAAACTAGATTAGACTGTTGAAAACCCAACAGTTGTATAATGGGCAAAAATTGTGTGCCAAATTTGTGTAGAATTATTGGCTGATGTAATTATTTATTTAATTAAATTTAAAATGTATTAAAATTTTGTTTAAGGAGTGAATTAGGAGTATAAAACAATCTTCTCTAATTGTAAAAGTTGACCAAATCACAAAAATTCATGACTAGGTGCCTAATTGATGTTTTAATGAACTAGTTGGCACAATTTAAATAAAAAAGACCTAAAATAAATTTTATGATAAATAAGGGGACTAAAATTAATTTGGAAATGAACTATTTTAGACCTTAATATACTTTATCCATAATTCATTTCAAGGAAAATTCATAAAATCATTAAACTAAGGTGCATATTTCATATGTTAATGAACTAGTTGACATAGTTTAAATCAAAGGACCTAAATGTATAGTTTAAATCAAAGGACCTAAATGTAACTCCCAAATTCAACTACTACAATTTTATTTCTCGTACTTCCCGCAAGTAGTACTCGAATTCGGACATCATATTATTTTAAGACAACAATTTAGAACTTCTATAAAAACTTTTCATTTCATAACTCGAGTAACACTATAATGTTCCAAAATATATTCAATTTTACAAAAAGAACTCATTTAATTTCATTTCTATCATGACCTGTCAAAACGTTAGTATGCACTATAATGTTCTATACAATGATATGTAAGATATGCGATATACAATCCTAGTGCACGGCCCACCTTTGGTTCTTCTGTTCTTGAGTATTGGTTGTAAGCAACCAAAAGAGTATTTACACCTTCTCGATACGATCCCTTTAAAATCTTGCCCAAATCAGGCAGTATAAAAAGCGTGAGTCGTGAGTAACACTTACTTAAATGGACACCCTTCCCATACATCTAATAATCACACATACAATCCTATGTTCATGTAATAATATTAACAACTTCACACATTTCGCATTCCTATTTCTAGGTTCACAAAGGACATATGGATATGGATGCAAAGGACATAAATGAGCATCTCGGAACACATTTGGATTCATACAACTCAATATATACTGACAGGAGGACAGTCACAAGCGTGGTTGATCTAACCACGTTCGTGACTCCAATGAAAATCCTTTTTACGGTGGTCATAAGGGCAGTCACGATCGTGAATGGCATGAGTCACGATCGTGGCTGTCCCTCGGCTTGCAATAGGTTGAATCACACTCGTGAATCACGAGCGTGATTCACTTGGACATCCCATTGTTGGCAGAAGGCCAATCACGAACGTGATTGGAAGCAATCACGATCGTGATTGTCAAGGAACCATCCACTGAGTTGGCCAGAAACCCAGTCACGTTCATGACTGAGGACAGTCACATTCGTGACTAGCTGCAACAATTTCTTCCCTTGGTCAGAAATCCAGTCACGATGGTGACTGGTCTCAGTCACGTTCGTGGCTGATCCTGTTCACCACTAATGGTGATCAGATTGCCAATCACGTTTGTGACTGGCATCAGTCACGAACGTGGCTGGGGTTCTGCTACCATTCTTACCAGTCACGTTCGTGACTAGCATCAACTGCAAACATGGCTGGTATTCTGCCACCACTCTGCATAAAATTTGATTCCAACACTTAACCAAAATAAATCCTTAAACATGCAAACAAGGTCTAACCATTTTGTACCATCCATTTCATGCCAAATCACTTAATCTTCGTACCTACAAGCAAGGTTTCACCAAATATTCCAAATCATTACAACCTTCAACAAGCATTAGCAACTCACATAATTTCAAATCCAAACATCATCACATTCATTTAATCACTACGTGTCACAACCATACCACATATTCCATTCGTTCATCACATGGCATCCGTAGAACACATTTTATCACGTGCCTCATTCATCATCCATCCAATCTCAATAACCATCATCACAATTACATAATAGCCTTACATTTTCTATTATCAACATAGGCAACCAAATATGCAAATGATGAATGAGAATGCATTTTCTCTAATGCCTTTCTATTTGTAGCCACCCATGATCCCATTTCATTTTCTTTTTAATTGGCACACCTAGTGCCCCATATTGACGTTTATAAACGGGCCTCGTCATCTGGGAGTATCGATTATAATTAGAATGGATACATATAAATTGGCTCACATAGTGTCGAAATTTACACAAACAGTGCTTCATAATTTGGCACGCTCGTACATCCTAGGATGTTTGAGTTTTACCACTGTGACCAGTATAGTATGGGTTATATACTACCCGTAATTAGTTTTGCTCACCAAGAGCACTTAACCACTCCCTCGTACTTGCTCACAAAAAGCACCCAAATTTACATTCTCGCTCACACAAAGCTTTATTAGTTCAATTTTCAGTTTGCCCACCTAGAGCCCCATGCATGAATGCTTTGTGCCTTATTTCATTCCACACTTCTCACATTTATTATCAATAATGAAGTGCCATGCAACCATACCACACAATAAGCATTCACATATAGCCACAATCACTTTTTCACTTAGCAATAATCTCAACAACAATCTCAACAACAACAAGCATTTTAGCAATGATCCACAATCCAAGGTTTTTCCCAAACAATTACAACACCAAATCTCAACAAGGTTAACACATATCAATCATAGCACTAAATCTAAACAAGGTCAACACATGTCACACCACACATCAATCATTGAATCAATCATACGTACTCTCCACATAAGAACGCAATCACATCAATTATAATCCAATTAACAATCACACATATAAAGAAGGTTGCACTCGCATTACTTACCTCGTAAAGCGCGCCTAGTGGTTCCCTTAGGAACCTCCTTCACCACGATTCGTGTTCCTTATCAATTGCAATTATAATTCCACATTAATGTTATTCATTTAATTATGCAATGTGCAAGACAATTGTCTAGAATATGCATTTATGTTATTAGTTTCAATTCCCCTTCCCACCTACCATCATTCATACCTAGACAAGCTTAACTTCACATATTTCAATATCCATTTCCCTCCATTACAATCAAAACCTCCTAGTTTTCCTTTTTCCCTCCTCCACAACCCTTAAATCCTACAATTAAGCTTCAACCCTAAATTCCTCACAATACCCAATCATTCTAACATTGAAAACATTAATAAATTGCCATATAACCTTACCCAATGCCGAAACACACAAGGAAACTCGATTTCATAAAACCCCAACTCATCACTACACAGAGGCATCACTTTCCCAGCAATTTCCAACACTTAAATCATGAATTCAACATCAAACAAGTGTGTTATTGGATAGTAGAGGTTTAGAGCTTTCCAACAAGCCTTTATTTGCCTAAAATAGAGTTCAAATGTAAGAGATATGAGGGTTTGAACTTAAGGCTGAAGGGAACAAAGGGAATGGAAGAGGAAAGCAAGATCTTACCTTGATTCAATCCATCAATCAAGTTTGAAATACTCCTAGTTGCAGAAATTTGCAAAGGTTTGGTGATGGAGGTGGATAATTCATAAAGAAGGGAAAGTAAGGAGATAGGAGACGTGAAATGGGAGGGAGGAAGAGAGAGAAATGTGTTTTTGTGGGAGGAGAGAAAGGAGGGAAAGTGTTTTTAGGGTTGGCTAGTGGGTTTGGGCCTAACCACTATTCCCTTCATATATTTCCACAAAACACGACCCATACTCTAACCACGACATAATATCCCCGCGTCCTTAATCCTCCTCAAATTTTCTAAATAATCGCGAAAAATTTCACCGTAATTTTCTAGATATTATTTAATATTTTAATTAAATTCAAATTTTGGGGCGTTATAGGCTTTCTTGAATGAAACCTCCTCGAGGATGTTTACATGAAACAACCTGAGGGGTTTATCGATCCAAAATATCCTAACAAGGTATACAACATTAAGAGGTCCATTTATGGACTTAAACAAGCATCCCGAAGTTGGAATATTCGTTTTGATGAATCCATTAAGGAGTTTGGATTCACCAAGAACGATGATGAGCCCTGTGTATATCATAAGTTCAGTGAGAGCGTAGTAGTGTTCCTTGTATTATATGTCGATGACATCTTGCTTATTGGAAACGACGTTTCAGCATTGCAACAAGTGAAACAATGGTTGAATACGTGTGACACCCATTTTTAAACCTTTCCATTTTCATCAAATCCAATTTTTGGCACTATATTTTTTTTTTAAAACATAAGTTGTACAATATAAGGTTCAGAGTAAATTATACACAAATATCTTTTA
>CANYCX010456642.1:0-18190 GCA_948193385.1 Breynia disticha f. nivosa
CTTGCCGATTCGTACTAAAAGAACTGTAGAACCAAGGTGGGTCGTGCACTATTCTTGTCATATTTTTGTATGAAACATAATTAATGCATATATGTAGATATGTTGGGGATGAATTGTATTTGAACTTGAGTTTTAAACTAACGTATTTGCAGTAAACCCCAGCTAACTGGACACATACATTATGTGATATTCTCATATTTTAAAAACTCTAATGAATTATGATTTAAACAACAAATGGATTGTAAAGTTGTAAATTTAAAACTGATTTATCTTCTACCATGTTAAACTTTAAAAATGATATTTCAACAACAAATGATCTTCCTAGTTTGGGTACCATTCCAGGAATAAGTGTATGTAAAAGCGAATGGTAGTCGAATTAGGGGGTCACAAGAACATTTGAGGAAGTGAATTTCAGCAAGGAGAAACTTGATTTCTTGTAAGAAATCAATCCTAAGCTCAACTAAGGTAAACTTCTCTCTTGGTTATGACTATATGTAGGAGTTTGATTTTGCTGAGATTGAAATTTTGAAGGTTAAGGTTGACTTTAGTTGCTGGAAACATTGTAGTTAATGAATTAAGTGTTACTTGGGTTAGAATGATTTATAGCATTGAAAACATGTTAAGAATGAACTTAAGAGTTTGAATTCCTAAGGATATGTTGCTGTGAATCTAAGAATTAGCATTAAGGGGCTGAGTTTGATGATTTAAGTTATGGAACGAGTAATTAACAATCCCTATATGACTTTTTTTTGTCTAGGAGGATCTAGATGCATATCGGATCGAAGTTTGCGTCCGACGCTGATTTCGTAAAATAGTCAAGGTAAGGGATTTATAAGATGTTTCCAAGTAAGTATGTTATGCTTACTATTATTATGATAAGTATTTATACACTTGGTATGTTAACTTAATAAAGAGAATGAATCTAAGGAAGCTTGAAAGCTTAAAGATAAGAAAAGAATTAAAGAATGATCATAAATGTTCTAATGAACTTTTCTCAAAGCTTGAATTGTAATTCTTGCTTGTGTGTGATGATTGTATGAGCATGTGATGTAAATGATATGGGTTAGTATGATTCTTACTTTGTTATTTCATATTGGATATGAAATGTTATAATATGCTTCTTTATACCATGTTGAAATATGGTTGATGTATGATTGATGAGCATGCTCATTTTAGTTGTATGTCTTGCTTGGTATTGAGAATTGATATGAAAGCATGTGTTGTTTTGTTGAGCATCTTTGAGTATACTTGAGATTGAGAGTGTGGCCATTTGAATGCATTGATCATTCATTATGTTGCATGATTGTATGACACTGGGTCGATATCCTAGGTTGGGCCTGAGGATTATACTGAGAGAGATTCTCAATGACGGTCTGGGACCGATGATATTCTGCGAGAGATTCTCGATGCCGATCTGGGATTGAGGGAAAAAGGAAAAGAACCTTGTTGATATGAAAACACTACTGTTATGCTACATGAAGTATGCTGGTTATGCTTACTTGATTGAAGAACCTTGTTTGCTTGAAAATAGAAGTTAATCGAAACATAAAGCACAAAATAGTGGTTCAGCACGCCTTTCGTACTGACCAGCACACCCACATGCTGCTGGATAACTTGGAAAATAATACGAGCACGATCTCGTGCTCAATAGAGCACGATCCGTGCTAACTGAGAATTTAATAGTGAGCACATCTCGTGTTCAAAATGGCACGACTTGCCAACTGGGAAGAATGACATGAGCACGCCTCGTGTTCATCTAGCACGACCCGTGTTGTTCCCCTGAACTTCATTTATTCGCTACTATGTGATTTCCTTACTGAGTATAAATGTATACTTACCCAGTTGGATTGTTTAAATGATGTACAGATCGTAGGTAGCTTTTACCAGATCGAATTAAGGTGATCAGACCACTACTTCGAGATATCGTCCGAGGTCGAGCTCCAGTTTTTGTTTCTTCAGCTTTTGTTTCTTCAGCTTTTGTACTCTGATTTGTATATGATGTACATACTATGTATATATGTTTTAATAGTTTGGATTTGTTTTCAAACTAATACAGCTTCTGCATGTTTTAAACAGAATTTAGGGCCCGAGGGTTTTTCATATATATATATATATTTCTCTCTCCTCATTGATAATATTTTATATTGTATGAAAACTTGGGTTATTCGGAATAATTGTTTTAAAATTTTGAACTCCACAATCACACTATAATTCATCAATTAATTTATTAAATTAATATTAATATCTAAATTAAATAATTAATATTTGAAGTTTAAAAAATATTAAAAATGTAAGAAAAAAATTAACGTAAGTTTCTGACGCATATCATCACTCCCCACATTTGAAGAATTTTGGGGTCCAACCATCCAAACTCTTTTAGCTTAGGTTAGAGATGGTCTCAGAGCACCTTCAATCCACGCCAAATTTGGAGTGGGTTTAGACTTTAACCTAGACCAAATTTGACTGCAATTTATAAGATAGGTGATAACTTACTTTAAATTTAAAGTAGATTATCAATTACACTAAAAAAATGTTGTTGTCTTTTTTTTTTTGAATTTATAAATTTAATCCATATTATTTGTGCTTTTCAAATTTATAATTATTAATTTTAATTTGATAAATAAAAATTATTATTGTTGAATTAATTGATTAATTTTTAACTAAATTATATTTATAATTAATTTTAGTTGAGTATAAGATATAGTAATTTGATAAATAAATTAAAAGATATTCAAATATAAAAGATAAATAAATTGATTAATTGATTGTTAAATTGAATACAAAAATTTTAAAGAGATAAATATTTTTAGTATTGAAAATAAAAAACTGGTTGGAGTGAAATAGAGTAAACCATGTAATTACTGTAGTTTTGATAAATTTACTGCATTTTAGAGTAACTTATTGGAGATAGCCTTAAGAGTTTATGATTAGTGATCACTAATCTGGTGCTCTGAGTTATACTGAAATTTCACCTATAAAAAGAAGAAATAAAATGAAGCTTCAAAATATTTGAAACCTTTTTTGTAAAAGAAATAAATCTATCAAGCCCCAAGGTTTTAGTATGAAGGGATAATTATATGTTCAACTAGATTTTGAATTTGACTTTTAAAAATGCTCACTTATGTTTACACATGTGTTAAAATACAAGTAGGTGGTTTATTCAGGTAGTTATTCTCATTTCTTTGTTAAAAATATAAATATAGACACAATTACATATCTGTTATTTTTTTATAGATTGTGTTGTTTGAATTTCCTAATTTTTAGCAAGTGAGTTATTTTCTTATTTGGGTGTATATCGTGATTTTATGCAAGTAGATATGGTCATAAATTATAAACATAAATAAAAAATAATAAACACCATAAACATCTATTTTTTTTAAATTGTGTTGTTTCAACTTCCTGATTTTTAGCAAGTAGTTTAATTTTATATTTAGGTTGCATATCCCCATTATTAAATCCATCTTTTCCAATATTAGTTTAACTATTATTCTATTTGTTCTAATTGATTTTCTCTAACATAATCTTTTAATTCTTAGCATCGTATATTATATCGAGAGTCGGTCCCCACGATCTGCATGTTCACACTTATTGCCATAGGAACCGCGAGGCTGTGACCTTCGTGGATGATCATGCAAAGAAAGTATCTATACACATTTTTTTCTTTATTATATGATTATCTTCAAAAATTATTTGTAAAAATTAATATTTCTTTACTATTTTTTTGCACATAGGAGAGATACTTAGATTTGATTCAACAACGTGTGACTAAGTTGGATGTGCAGCTATCAATCAAGGACGAGCACTCTGCTTTCTTGGAGGCCTGTAGAGTCCAGCCTAGTGGTCGAGTTTATGGATGTGGATCACAAGCGTCTGTCATTTTTTAGAATGAGATTCAGCTTCTACGAAGTGACATGAGTCGAGATGAGTTAAAACGCGAGAATGAAGAATTACATTCTAAAGTGATGATGTTTGAGGAGTGACTTGAGACTCAAGAGCGTGGCTTTGAAGAATAAAAGGCTTCATGTAAGCAGCACTTTGAGGATAAGATGCAAGCAGTAATTGCACAGTTCACAGTTGTTGTAGCTCCGACCACCACTCCGACTACTGTTACCCCATGTCAATAGCTTTGTACTTATATATGTTTGACATTTTAGATATTTACATATTTTAAGATGTATTTTGGATGCTTATATTATTTACGCATAATATAAAATATTTATTTAGTTTTGACTTTTTTAATGTTTCTAATATTATAAAATATTTACTCACTAATAAATATAATGATAAAAATATAATAATATTTTAGCAAAATATTAAAAATAATATATTAGCCTCAAATAAAAATAACTTGAAGCTAAATAATTTTGTAATTTAAAAATGACAAATTCAGTAATGGAACTTTGAAGCTAAATTTGTGTCAAATTAACAGTATTGCTAAAATATTAATCAAAGAAAAAAAAAGTTGTTGCAAAAATAGCGTTGAATTATACATTTGTCATCATTTTTGTAATTCATTACTAATGTTTGCTTCAAAACCGATTTCACGCAAAATTTGCGTCAAAATCATTTTCTTACCTAATTTAGCGTCCAATTTTGACACCAAATACATTTAGCGAGGCGCTTTTTTTCTAGGTAATCTTTGGCGTTGAATTTTTATGCTAACATGTTTTAGAGTCGAAATTTTTTGTTTTGCTTCAAAATTGATTTTACACAAATTTTTTTTCTTTTGTTGTGTATGATCATTAACTATCAACATATATAAACAATAATGAATACTATAAACATAAAATATTTGTATGGTTTGCGATGGTGTTTTTTTTGTGTAGTATTGATTTTTTAGTGAATTGATTATTGATTTATTATTGGATGAACACATGAATTTTTATAATCAATTTATTTTTTAGTTCAATTAGTTTGTTTTGTTTTTGTAATTGTTTTAAAATTTTAAATCTTCGTCCTTGATCAAATTATATGTACACTTTTGGACATTAGCTTATAAAAATTTGTTGACAAGATTTTGTATTTTGAGTTGTTGTTAGAACATTAGTTTATAAACATCAATTGTTAACAAATTATACAATGAACATATATGAACAAAAATGTGTATTTTTATTTGCAGATTAAAAAATATAAATTAAAAACAATTGTTTGGACATTTTTAATTGTTGATATATTATATAATAAACATATAAGAACACAAATGTATAATTTTATTTTCAAATTAAAAAAATATGACTTTTCAACAATTTGTATTTCTAAAAAAGTTTATCATGAATGCACGTATGAACAAAAATAAACTTAGTTCATGCGTGGATTGTATTTCGCCTTGTTTAATTGTTTTAGGATTGCATAATGTAAAAATGTTTATTTTTGTTGTTTTCAGATATTTGTAGTTAATTTTTTAATTTTAATTGATGGGCAAATTGATAAAAGTTGATTCCTTAATTTTGAGGATAAATATGAAAGTTAATAGTGTTTTATTGTTTATGGTAATTGTTTCAAATTTAATACATAGTTGAGTGTTGCACAAACTCATTAAGTGGGCATTTCCAAACTTTTGAAACATAGCATATCCATACGAAAGTAATATCATTATGACATTTGCACAAAATAAAAAAACACATTGATTGACATTTACACACTATCAAACATTAAAACTGTCATATTCATAATTTTCTGTATCTTTCTTCTTTCAGAATATATGAAAACTTTCAGACTTAATTTATAAATTTATCTCATTTCTTAATTTTTTTAACGATTAATTTTTAAAATGAAACAATTTAATTTACATTTATAATTAACTCGAATAATGCTTTAATTGATTTACAATTGAATCAAAATTATGGATAAATAAGTTAATTTCATACTCCTTGTCATGAATCCCACATTGGCTAGGTAGTGTTGCTATGTTCAATATATAATGAGTGACAAACTTCTTCCCATAAGGTGCCTTTTGGGTGTGAGTTAGGTACAATTTAATATGGTATTAGAGCGGGACTTCTTTACCTAGCTCTCCTCCTCCTCTTATTCTTCTTCTTCTTCCTTTTCTTCTTCTTCTTCTTCTCTTCAATCTCCTACTTCCTCATATACACTATGACTGATAAAAACTGAAGTCTTATCAATCCAATTGATGATCCTCATTCTCCATATTTTTTACATCATTCTCCATATAATGTTCAATCTGCTGATTTTATTGGGGATGCTTCAACTATAGCTATACAATGTAATCGATTTCGTAATACTTCAGTTGAGTGCTCTTATTGTAAAAAACTAGGTCACACACGTGATAAGTGTTTTCGGTTGGTTGGATATCTGTTGAACTATTCGTCAAATACTAAGGGAAAGAAGTTTTCTAGTGCTAATCATGTTAGTTCTGAAGGGGCAACATAATATTCTAGTGAGCAACTTGATGATTGTGGTAATGCACCTTCAATAGCTTCCCCTGTGGCTGTGTCAGATGATATATCTAAGATGAAACAAGAAATTGAACATTTGAGGAGTATGTTGCAGAGTAAAAATATGAAAGATGTGACTGCTAGTGCAAATTCTTTTGTTACTTCTTCTATTCCCCATGTTGCTAGTACAATTTCTGGAGGTAATCAATTTTCCCCTGATATTCATTTTTGTGCTAGTGGTGTGATTGCGAATAATAGTATGAGTAATTGTATTGTTGATACTAGTGCGACGGATCATGTGTGCTGTGATTTGAATATGTTCATCAGTTATAAGTGTGTCTCTAGAGTATTTGTGCAATTACCTACAGGTGATAAATTGTCAGTTCCATACATAGGTTCAGTACATTTGTTAAAGAGTCTTATTTTGTCTCAAGTCCTATTTGTTCCAGGATTCAAATACAATCTTGTTTCTGTGAGTCGGCTGTTACAGTCTAAGTCTTATTCTCTATATTTCACTGATGATCAATGTTCTATTCAGGATGTAGTTTCCAAGACATCGATTGGGCATGCTAAGCTAGTTAATGGTTTGTTTCTACTTCAAGTTCCAACACTGAATGTTAAGTCTTGTAATTCTGTAAATGCAGTTTCTGTTAGCTCACTATGTCCTGAAAATTTGTGGCATTATAGGCTTGGTCATGTATCCTTTGATAAGTTGAGTACTATTCATAAGATGGATGCTAAGGTTTCTGTTTTGAGTGATCAATTTGTCTGTGATGTTTGTCCTAAAGCCAAACAAAAATGTCTCTCTTTTCCGATACATGAGAAGTGTAGTAAGAAGGCATTTGAGTTGATATATGTAGATGTGTGGGCACCATACTCCACACCAACCTTGGGTAAGCACCAGTATTTCCTTACAGTTGTCGATGATTTTACCAGATTTACTTGGACCTTTCTTATGAGGCATAAATGTGAGGTATCTTTTCTTCTGCCACAATTTTATAGTTACGTTGTTAATCAATTTGATTCTACTATCAAGTGTATCCGATCGGATAATGGTAGTGAATTTAAGTTAGTGAGCTTATTTGCCAAGTATGGTATTGTGCATCAATGTTCTTGTGTTGAAACTCCACAACAAAATGGTGTTGTGGAGCGAAAGCATCAGCATTTACTTGTTGTGGCTAGGTCTTTGTTGTTTCAAGCTTCTCTTCCTTTACATTTTTGGGGAGAAGCGGTGCTCACAGCAACGCATCTCATTAATCGTTTTCCTACAGTTATTCATTCTCATAAAAATCCTTTTGAGTGTTTGTTCAGTAAGGTTCCGGACTATGGTCATCTGCGGGTTTTCGGTAGTCTCTGTTTTGCTTCTACTTTGAAGCGTACTCGTACTAAGTTTGATCCCAGAGCAAGAAAGTGTGTGTTCCTGGGTTATCCGGTTGGAATTAAAGGCTTTAGAGTGTATGACTTAGATAATCATGTCACGTTTGTTTCTCGTGATGTGATATTCCATGAATATGTTTTCCCATTTTCTTCCATTCCAGTACAAGCTGTTTCTTCTCCCTCTCCTATTCCTCTACCTTGCCTTCAATTTCATGATTCAAATGTAGATTCAGGAATAGAAACCACGTGTCCTTCGGTCACTAGTGTCATGAATCCCACATTGACTAGGTTGTGTTGCTATGTTCAATATATAATGAGTGGCAAACCTCCTCCCACAAGGTGCCTTTTGGGAGTGAGTTAGACCCAATTTAATATGGTATCAGAGCCACCCTAGTCCAATGGTTTGGGGCGGTGCCCGGCCTTAAGTTGCCCAAAGCCCATTTGATTGTTCTGATCAGCCCGGTTTGGGCTGAGAGGGGTGTGTCATGAATCCCACATTGGCTAGGTTGTGTTGCTATGTTCAATATATAATGAGTGACAAACCTCCTCCCACAAGGTGCCTTTTGGGAGTGAGTTAGGCTCAATTTAATATAGGGAAAGGTCTATTCAAAAAAAAAAAAAGTATTTGATTTGATCATATGATTAATTCAGCAATATTTTGGATGATTTTATGCAGAATATTCTCACAAAATCTGTTATATATTACCCAATGAAGCTTTCCTTCTCATCTATAAATAGTAAACACCTACCATTTTTTTTGTCTGAGTCCCGCTATTTCCGATCCACGGGGTCGAAACTAATCCGGTTCGGAGAGCGTCCCAGGTGGTTAGATTTTATTCTCATCCCAAACGGCGTGATTGTTCTTAATCTTCAATGCTTTAAAAGTCGAATCTCCAATTGTAACATTCTTTTATCAAATACGTTGGTGATAGTTATGTGTTTTGATCTTGTTTATGCTTGTTTTTGATGAATTTCGTGTCCATATTCCACTGCCTACATGAAAAATATATAGACTACTAGCCTAGAAGCCAACAAGTATTTGAATAAAAATGATGTATTTATTCAAGGTGGTAAAAAACATACCTTTGAAAGGATTCTAAAACTCTTTATAGAGCAGGACATAATAAATATCATTAGATATAACATTTTTAACATCTTCTCATTAATTACTGTAACATCTGTAACGTCTTTTTATTAATGTTTATGTCATTAACCTTATTTAATATGTATGAGTTTAATGAGTTTGATCGGTTTTACACTACAAGAAAATGGAGATTTTCCGACGAGACAATTCGGCTAGAAAAATTTGTAGAAAATGTTAGACGAATTTTGTTGAAACAAATATTGTCCGATGGGTTTCATCGTAAAGTGTGTTAGCCGGTCGAGAAAAAACGTGTTGCCGTGTAAAAAAACGTGGTGGAATTTGTGATCAAATTCGAGTGACAAAACTCACAAGAAATTTCTGTCAAAATTTTTGACTGATTTTGATACAAAGGTTAATCAAATCTCGTCGAAATATTTTATGTATCTAAATCTCTCATTCTTACAAATCCTCACATAACATGAAAAACATTTTGTTCAAAAAATCTTAAAAAAACATTGGAAAGAATGTGAAAAGGTGAAAAATAATTCGTGTTCAGCGTTTTCCTTATCTCAGCATGTCCATGTCGTTCTCCTCTATGCGAACCTATTTGCATCTTTGGTAATTCATCCTATTGCCATTATTCTTTCTTGCATCAATTCTACACAAATTATGCATAAATCAACTCAATAAATTCTTGGACACATAAAACGCATGATCATACTAAAAAACCAAATGTGACACAAACATACACATATAAAATTATGCATTATGCATAAAATTATGTCTAAAACACAACCTATCATTTGATCACAATTAAATTTATAAGTAGTTATACTTTAACATATTTATTAATTATCTATTACATTGAAAATATGTAAATATTTTATTTGAATTAGTATTGTTCAATAACATAAAATATTGAATTAAGTTGATATTTAATAATTATTGACTTTATTATTCTTCATCAATTATAAATAACTTATAAACTCATCATAAACTTTTTCTTTTTATGTATTACTTTGGTTTTAAAATTAATGCTTTAATTATAAACCTACTTATACATTTGTTCGTGTCTAATTAATGTTTTTTATTGATTAAATCCAAATTATTGCAGAAAAATTTCTGAAAAATTGGTAAAATGCTTTATGGAAAATTTTGTACAAAGTTTTGATATTGCAACATATTTTCGGATTCTTATACCATAATGAAAATTTGGATATTGAAATAGTGGGAATAATAAGATTGAGATTAAGATAATGAATGAAGAAGAGACTATTTGGATCCAAATCAAAGAGATTTGAGAGAGAATAGTATTTAGAACTTGAGAGAGTTATGAGGTGTGAGAAAAAAATCGAGCAAGAGAGTCTATTTATGAAAAAAAAAATTTATTTGTTTGGACATTTTAAAAATAAAAAAATCATATATATCGGAATATTATATATAGAAAGTATGCATATTTTTAAAGGGCAGAGCGATTATAATATTAGAAGAGAATAGACCAGCGTTAAACACGCCCTTATAAAATATAGTTACTAGTTTTTGTAAGTTCAATTCATATATATGTGTTGAAAATGTAAACAACTATTTTATATATGAACCCTTGGATTTTATTTATTGCCTTATTAAGCTCTTCAACTTTGTTATTCTCATTTATTGGCCCCAAATTGATTTATTTGTTGTGAAAAAACTACACAAATAGTAAAATTATTTAATTTACTCACTTTATAGTTCTAATTCGTTGTTTCTAAACAACTAAAAATATTTCATAAAATTCAGTAATTTTGCAAATTTCACTTGTTAGTTCCAACTACTTCGTTAAGAGCAATCAAATTTGGGGACAATACGTGAAAATAAAAAATTGAAATAAAAAATAGGCAAATAACGAAGTTTAAGGACTTGAGAGGATGTTTCTTCAAAGTATGGGGAGGTATTTATAGTTCAGCCAGGTTTTATGAACTAAGCTGCTAAAAACTTAATGCACAACCTTTGTTCGTTTGTTTGAAGGAATTTATTTCTCAGAAAAATATTTTTTTAATTTTTTGACTTTTGTTATTAACGAAAAATAAGTTAACGAAATTATAAATTAAAAACTAACAAAAAAATAGTAACTATTGTTAACATATTTTTTTAAAAAATATTTTCTTATCTAAAATATATAATTAAATATTTTTTATATTTTTAACTATTTGAATGTAAAATACCAAAAAAAATAATCCTGAAAAATAAGAATTAGAAACATGAAAAATATTTTCGGAAAGAAATCATTTTCCGTCAAACAAGCGGAGCCCAATTTCAAAATACTTCTTTCCTTGATTCAACGGTAAAAAAAATCAAAGAGCACACTGACGGTGCAGAGTTCGATTTTTGACTTGATAGTTGCTTTAAGGGACATACATACTCTAACATGCTAGTTTGCCAACTTTTTTTGAGACTTTTGGACGTACGTTAATCCAATATCTTTTCTAAAAATTTATAACAAATTTAAAAATAGAGGTAAAAATAATTGTGCCATTCTTCACGAGCAGTCATCTCCCATCCTTTATTTCACAAAACAGCTTTCTTAGCAGCTTTTAGTCTCCAAGAAAGATTTCCTCTTATAGGACAAACACTTTTTCTTGCATTCATTTATTTGTCTATCTCAATATTGTTTTTGGATGCTACCCAATATCCCATCTGAATTTTAATCCTCTTTTTCTTTTTCTGTGATTCTTTTCCTTCACATGGTTATAAAATGTCTAGTAAATAGTAGAGCTGTGAAAAAGTGTTCGTGTGTTGTGTTTGTATCATGTCAATTTATTGTTATGATACGTTTATATTTGATATGAATATGACGTGATCGGTGAAGGGGTCGAATATTCTATCACAAACACGACACGTTTATTAAACGAGTCGATTTGATATGTTTAATTAATACAATTAAATTTGATGCAAGTTACATTTGACGTGTTAACTCGTTTATTATAGTCTAAACCATTGCACAACATAACACGGAAATTAACAATTAACATCATGTGTTATTAAATGTATCATACCAACACAAGACACGATAATATGTTCATGCTAAACTGGTTAATAAGATCATAAATATATCAACACGATTGTGATACAAATAAACTTAAGTGTTATAAATGAAATAACACAACTCAAATCATCTTAAGAGTGTGTTGTTTCATGTCAAAAATTGACCCATATAGGTCATAAGTTAAAATTAAGTATCAAAACCAATCATTAAAAAAAAAGAGTGAACATGAAATTGAGAATTGACAAGCACAAGTTACTTCAATGATGAGTCATATTTATATCAATTATACTCACGAGGTGTTGGTTAGACTGACAATTTAACCCTCCAATGAAAGCTTGAACCCAGATTCGAGTCCGAGGAGAGTCGTTCCCGAAAGAGAGGAGTCGTGTCTCTCGCTCCGAATCTGAATTAGTCTCGACCAATATGTCGGGGATACCGGGGGTTACAAAAAAATATTTATATCAATTATGTCTCTCGAACGACGAGTTCATCCACTTGGACAGAAAATTTAGGAACTTTCAATTAGCACTCTCAAATATGACAAATAACATCAGAGACCCTTAATCAATTGCTTGTTCAAATCCAAATCATACACAGAAATGAAGTTTGATTGCTTTGGAATTTTCTTTTTTTACATAAAAATGGATGACTAACACCCTAAAACACAACTAAGAAAGCAACCAATCACCAATACTAACTAGGAGCACGAGGTATTCATCGAGCGGACAATTCGATCCCCTGAAAATTCAACTGGGTGTACTCTTTAGGTTCGAATCTCAGCGGAGTCACTCTCGTAAAACAGTAGCTATGTTCGTCGCTCCAAGTCCAACCGGGGTGATTGACACGGAAAGAAAAAACCAATACTAACTAGGAGCTAGGAAAACAAAGCCTATACATAAAAGTAAATGATCAGAATTACATTACCAATCAAACAGATTCAAGAAAACCAGTTTTGGTCAAAACAGCAGTCCTCACTTTACTAAGATCCCTCCCTTTCAGAGTCCTTCCAACACCTTCAAACACAGAAAATGATGGAATTTCACTCCTTGCAAGCCTCTTATCAATAACTTCATGTGGAGGCATCTTATAGTTGTACTCACTACCACCATCATCATAATCTTCACATTCATTATCGCTATTTCCACCATCATCATCATCTGAAAAACCAGAGTTCTTAGAGAACTTGTTGGACTTGTTGGTTCTACAAACCTTGGACCAGTTAGGAATGTTGACAGGAGCTGATTGTTGCATCAGTTTATGAGTATCATGAGAAGGATTAGTGTTGTTAGTGATGTTAGTGTTACCATTTGGTATCATTCTTGCAGCAGTTGGAATGTTTCTTGGAGCTGATATTGAGGAATCAATTGATTTGCCAAGTTTGAAATTTGGGTCTTTTTTATGATCTCTTAAAACATCCCAAACATCTTCTTCATCGAAATCTCCATCTCGAAGTGACCTCCAAAGACTACTTTGTTGCCTGTGTAAACCATACCCATTTTCCATTGATGATTGCCTGAAAATCACAAAACTGAATGTTAAAAAAAGATCAAAATTTCCAGGTGGGTTGCTTCAGAATTTCATAGAACTGAACACCAGCACAGAAAGAGAGCTTTTTAAAGATTTCACTATGGGAATAAGAGAAAATCAAGAATCTACCTTTTAGTTGAATAAGAGACTCTGCAAAGTCACCAACTTTGTTTAGATTCTGCAACATGGAAAGCAAAATCAAGAAAATATTCAAATGGTATCAGAATTTCAATTGTATACACACAATTGGATTCCAAAAAAATCCTACTCTTTTAGTTTTAAATCAAAGTTCTTCATTTCTAACCTGAAAGACTTCAACTTTTAATTTAGTTTCGGGAGAGAACAAGTTTAAGGAGCCAAACAGCGGAAAGTAGGCTGAGAGAGAGAGAGAGAGACAGAGAGAGAATGAGGAGGAGCTCACTTTTGTCTTCAGAAAACTTATGTTTGATAGGTCGTGTTTGATGTCTATGTTCACTTCATGGTTATTGTCGAATCGTGAATACTCAGCGGTAATTCGAGTTGACAGTTCGTAAATGTGTTGGTAATCCTCTTAAGAACATACATGGGCACGTGAGGAGAGTGGTAATTCTCCTCACGTCTAATTGTACATATATTAATTATATTATGGGATGAGAAATTATTAATGGTAATCCTCTTAAGAACATACATGGGCACGTGAGGAGAGTGGTAATTTCAGTTTTTACGCATATTTTAGATTTTAGAGGATGAACTAAACTTATGAGGTTAATTCTCTTGAGGGTCCCTTAGGTTTGGTGCATTATTCTTCTTGATCCCTTAGTTTTGGAAAATGGTAATTACAGTCCGTTTGGCCAGTTCTGACAGTGCTCTATGGTTGCAATTAGACGACGAACTGAAAGAAGTGACCAAATAGATTGAAACAATTGTTTTTTTTTAAATTGAGGGACCAACATAAACTATAAATTAAACTTGAAGGACTGCTAGAAATTTTTTTTCAAGATTACCCTTATACAACTCTCCCACGGTGTCCGATAACGTGAAATCATGCAATTGCAATAAATTCAATGTTCAGAATTCGGATCAACTTGGTCAGTTGAACTAAAAATCTGACGGTATGACCATTATGTCGATCCAAATTTATATTAAGCGTCTGAAATGAATTAAATTCAGTAAAATTCATTAACCCGGTATATTACAAAAACTTTGGATAAGAAGTGTAAAATTTCGAATTGGTTACCTGAAAACTTTAGCAGTTGAGTTCAAAGTAGTGATGTGATCGATAATCAACGAGAAATAAAATCGAGAACATGCAAAGCGAAGTTTCTTGGGAGATTCTGAGATTGATTATATTTTCAACAGAAGATTAGAAAGAGACAGGTTTAATAGTGGCAACCACGTGTTCAGCATCCATTTTAAGAGCAGTGATGCGAGCAAAGTTGTAATCTTACTATCTTAGAACAGATTTGGTGGCAAAATTTTAAGAAAGAGACTTGTCTAGTCAACGAACTAAAAGCAGAGAATCTAATAGAAATTTTACGAACCAGCAAGTTAGAGTTTATATGCCTCCTATAGCATTATTACAGAGCCAAAGATCGAACTTTGCACGTGCCGATTGACCCTTATACCGCCAAAACACGGACAAAGGGTTACTATCTTAGAACTGATAAAGCTGAGTTTTGGAGTGAAAGTGAAATGGTAGCGACTGAGAAATAGCCGCCTTGAAAGAATGCTATTGCCAAGCCAATTCTCTCTTTAATTAAATGTCAAGTGGTAGTAGTTTTTTTATAGATTGTTATCTCAATTTTAAAAAGTATTTTATGGAAGAAAAATCGTCATTTAAATATAAGTATAGAGATTAATTTTGTTTAAACAATGTGAGATTTATTTTTTCATTAATTATCAACAAATTATTTCAATGACATGCATGGACTACAAAACTATTAGTGAAAAAAGGTTCGATTTGGAGTTGAATTTGGTTTTAGGTTCGAACTCGAGTTCAAAGAAAATACATGTGGATTTGCATACCTTAAAGATGCGCCCGGTCTAAATAGGTCAAAGAACTCCATAAGTGATGCTTACACATCTTGGATTCAATTGACTTGAACTATAGAAGGAAAGAGAAGCGTAGAGGCAACACAAGTCCATGAACGTCTACAAAGAAGAGATGCCGAAAAGAAGAAAAGAAAGAGAGATTGGAACCCAAAACGAAGACGGAGGTATTGCATGGGAAGAACTTATCAAATCAATGGAAAACTTCGCGATTGAGTTTTGGTAAGAAAGGGAGGAATATCCGTCACACAAACACAAAAAAAATGATGAGAGATCAAGAGTTTTTGACAAAAATACAAGTCAAATGAATGAACAATTAAGACATTTGCATAAGAGAATTTTTCAAAATATTACTAAAATTATGGTTTGTAAATATATTTTTAATAATTTAATTTATTTTATTAAAAATTTATGTACTTTGTTTGAATTCATATCCATGTTTTGTATAATTATGATATATTTTAATTTATTTAGTGTTAATTTTCTATTATAAATTCTGTTAGTTTCAGTAGAATACCGCCATAGAGAAATTCCTATTTATTAAAAAGCTAACATGACACAAAAATATATTACTGAGTCAGAAGATAATTTTACTGAACCAATTCTGATATTTTGGTAATATGTAGTGAACCTACAAATTACATTTCAACCTGAAAAACTATAAATTATTTAATAAAAATTCGATGACGGGAAAATTATTATAGATTTACTTAAGGATGACAATGATTTTTATCCAGGCATTTACTACTAATTTTCACTGTTAATAAAATTTGAGTACCATTTACAGCATTTTTTTAGAAAAAATAATTTGTTGTTACATTAAAAAAAGGGTAAAAATCTATGCAATCCCCGAGTAATACCACGAATACTTTTTTGGCCCCCAAGTTTTTAATATTAGTTTTACCGGTCCTCCATGGATTAAAAATTGACTATCGTTAATCCTTCTATTAAATTAATCTAACAGATTAAGAAGTAAATAATTTACCGGTCCTCTATGTAGTCCTTTCGCTTAATTTATCAATAACTATAATCTTTTTGCTTAATTTACCGATCTCTCATTAATACACACGTGACAGGGGCAATAATGACATTTCAACTTTTCTGTTAGCTTAATTAAACGGAAGGATTAACGGTAATGAATTTTTAATCTGTAGGGGACTGGTAAAACTAATGTTAGAAACTCGAAAACCAAAAAATTATTGGTGGTATTACTCAGGAACTGCATAAATTTTTATCCTAAAAAGAATTGTACAAAATGCATTGGAAAATGACTGGTGAGTGAAAATAGTGAAACAAGCTTTCAAGAAATAGCGTTGGAAAGATAAAGAAAACAAAACAATGTGAAGAAGAATTCGGTGAGGAAAACTGAAGCCATCATTCTTACTTCGTATGTGGTGGCCCTTCGCAAACGGAAATTTTTACTATGAGTCCTTTTAAGACGAAAACTCAATGAAGTAGCGAACTGTGGCTATCAATTACAATAAAAGTAAATTAAAACTTTTGATTTATCGAATAAATCAAACATTTATATTTATTTTTGCTGTAAATTTTCAGCCCGCCATAGTTTGGTTTGGTTTTGGGTTGGTAAATTTTCAACCCTAACTCAAATCAAACCAACCACTATATATATTAATAATATTATATTGTATGTTAATAATATTCTTTTTGACATTGTATGTTAATAATGTTTATTAAGTTTAAACTTTGAGGTTTTTATTAAAAATTTAATTTTTATGATATTATATCTAAAACAATAATTTAGTATACTAAAACGCAAAAATACTATAAGTAAAAATAGTAATATTAATAAATTAAAAAATAAGACGGCTTGAGAGAATTGAATTGAAATTTGCACCTCTTTTCAACCCTCCAACTCGATCAATTCAAACTGCTAGAAGTGGTCTAGTTTAGTTTTATCTGTAAAAAATGATTGACTTGATTTATTTTGTTATTTTTTAACCCGCCATAATTGATTTGGTCTGAAATCACCTCCCAATCCGACCACTGCTCACCCTTAGGCTTCATAAACATATCCTAAACGAATTTCATCTGGTCGAAAATATTGATTTTTCTTGAAATAAAACGTGTTCCACAATAAAAAAAAACCTTGTTGATCTCTTACATTTTTTATGTAATATTTTACTAAGTCCGTATGTAACATTCTGGAAAAATATTCGTAAATATATTATCACCTATGTTATCAATAAAATATTCGTAAATATATCATCGTCAAGGTTATCAATAAAATAATATTTACGAGAAATAATATTTACGAGACATAATTTTTACGAGAAATAATGGTTACACGAATAAAGTAATTGATTAAAAAAAATGGTGAAATACACGTAGCATGCACAATTAGATTTAAATAAATAAAAAAACAAAAATAATAATATATATATATATATGAATGGTGAAGTACAGGTAGCATGCAATTGAATTTAAATAAATAAAAAACAAAATGTATGCGAGCTGATTCCTCCAACACATAAGTTTAGTAATAAAAAAATCAAATTTGTGCCTATAAATAGTGAATGGTTGATAGCAGAAATCTCAACCAAAACACAGAAAAAAATTGTTAGAGAGGAGAGAGATAAGTTTAGAGAAAGAGAGAGAGATTTTGGGCATAAGAAGGAGATACTGCTTGGACTGGAATAGGCGATCCGACTTTCCGAAAATACGTTGAAAATTATACCCAAATTTTCACACGTATTTGTGTTAAATATCGGGACGCGTATTTTTATAATACGACGTCAG
>CANYCX010456662.1:0-13114 GCA_948193385.1 Breynia disticha f. nivosa
TATATATATATATATATAATATTTAAATTCTCCTTTAAAGCTTTTAAGCTTTAAGTCTTTTATCTCTTTTCCTTTAAATATTAAGATACTTACTAAGGAAATCACTTATGAAACTACTAAATACTCGTAATTATGAAGGTCGTAAGTGGAAACCACTTACGTCGAAATACGTGCTATTAGCACCGCTTCCACTGCTAATTCTCTGACCCGTCTAGATCCTCCTAGACAATCAAACAACAATGTAGAAACTTTTTAATTCCTCAATAGTCATTAACTAACTGAATTCCAGCATCTTTTTCAGTAACTAACATGCTTAACTCGTAAACATAGCAACACAATAAGCTTAATCCATGAAATTCAGCTAAGAATAACTTAGAAGCTTACTTCACACTTGGGATGAATTTGTCAATTATTCATTAACTAATTGAATTCCAGTATCTTTTTCAGCAACTAACACGCTTAACTCGTAAACACAGCAACACAGCAAGCTTAATCCATCAAGTTAAGCCAAGAATAACTTAGAAGCTTACCTTCAAACTTGGGATGAATTTAGGATCAATTCTTACGAAAACTAAGTGTTTCTCTGACTCTTTCACATTCCTGGACAAAAATTAGGTTTCTCTACACAGCTGCTAGCTTTTTTGTTCTGTTTTGTAAATGAATTCAATTAGAAAAAAAATACTCAATAAATTCCAGTCAACATGACCTAAGCACGGGTCATGCCACACGTTGTGCCGTAAAATCTTAGCACGAGCCTGTTCTACCGTGCACAGTATTGTTCTACAATTAATTCAACATGAGGACGTGCTGATTTTATAGGATGAGCACGAGGTCGGGCTAATCATCCTCCCATGAGCACACAACGTGCTCATGGTCGTACTGTCTACTAATTTTCCAAATATTTCCTAAATCCATTCAATTTGATCTGAATAAATTCAGTTTTTATTTTATTTTAAATCCTACAATTTCCAAGACGTTACAGTGTAGGAAAATGCTAAATGAGGATGGCGTTCCAAAATATTTTTGGTCTGAAGCTATGAACACAACATGCTACACTATCAATAGGGTTCATTTGAGAAGAGATGAACTAAAAAATCCATACGAAATATGGAAAGGTAATGTCACATTCCTATCCTAATAGCTTATAACAAATTAAATAGATTCAAAGATTAAAAGTAAGTTAAATGTAAACTCAAAGTATACTGTTCATGTTGTAGAAGTTATGTGTATACGAACATACTTATATGAAATTATGGTAAGAATGATAGGAAGCATAAGAAGATTGTTAAAACAGGTAAAACATGTTAAATAAATAGTTAACATAGGTCGTGTTATTCACGAAACGGTCGGGTTGTGCTGTCAAATATGCATAAAATGTTGGAAAAATAAGAAAGAGGAGGCATTATTGTATTCAACAGGGGCAGTGCTGCCATCAACACAGTCGTGCTAATTGGCTAAAATCAAATATAAGGAAATTTTCACACAGAAATCATCAAAAATAGAAAAGGGATAGTGAGAAGAAGAAATGAGATATTGAGGAAATTTACTCAGAAATACCGTATAAACAACAAGAATAAAGGTAAGAATAGTTACTAAATTCATAAGTTTTATTCGTAAACTTTTTAGGTTTTATAGAGAATTTATAGATAGAATTATTGTTTATATTTATAGGACGATTAATTTAGACGACAGTACCAGGATGGGGTTTAGAGGAAAATTTTACGTATATCAGGTGAGTAATCCAAACTCACTTTTATATACAGCTATATGTATGATCACTTTTATATACAACTATATGTATGTGCAACGCCCCAAAAATTATAATCTAATTATGCAAAAAATATAAAGAGAATAGTGGCAAACAGCCTAGGGAACAGTTTGCCTAAACTGTTCCCCAAACTGTTTCAAATAAGGACAAAAATTAATTTACCACGGACTAAAAGCTGGAAATGGATAGACAAACAGTTTATGTAAACCATCCCAATCTTTTTAATCCTCAAATTGTTGCTTCCAGCACATAAAAATTCATAGATTACATAGAAGGACATAACTTAAATGAACTATAGGGTTCTTAAAGCGAATTTCAGCAAGGTACACTCTTAACCTAGATGGAAAATTGAGTAAAAGAGAGAGGGTTTTGTAGGATCTTATGAGGTTTTGTGAGGGATTGATGGTCCTAGGGTTTGAGTATCTGGGGATTTATGAGGATTAAAGGTTAGAATGTGAAACTGGGTTCTAAAATGTGCCTAATGAATGAAATATAGGTATTCTTAAGAGTTGATACAAAAAATGTGTAACCATGTGAGATCTAGGGTTTTGGGTTAAGAGGATAATTAGCAGTTTTACGTAATTTAAGTCTTAATTGATTTAATTGAGAAGTAAAATGGTATATTTATGTTAATTACATGATGAATGATATTATATGAGGTGAGGTTCGGACCCCAAAGCGAAGTTGAGCGACTAGTCGACTTCGCAGAATTCGAGGTAAGTGTCTACACTTACCATTGTAGCTTTTGTATCTGTATAGGTTAATCATACATGGTAAACCATATACGTGTTAAGATGGTAGTGAACTGGAGTTATAAGTGGACTTAGTTGTGGTTGTGTTTATGTGATTATATGAAATGATGGATCTTATATGAGCGTGTATGTTTTTGTATGTTGGATGTGAGTGAGTATATGACTTGTAATGGAAATTATGCTTGACTTCATGTGATTTTTTTATTTCAAATATGAAATGTGTGAACCTATGATGATTGTGGTTATTATGAGATGTTCTTACTTTGGAATAATGAGAGGATTGCATAAGCCATGCTTACTTAAAATGTAAATGTTATGTTATGGTTATCTTTATGATAAGATTAAGTATGATGGCATGGTTATGCTTGTGCATGATGAACTCCCTTATATTCATATTAAATGGAATATTTGTGAATGTGCATTTTAATATATCCTTATGAGAGAGTTATTGTTACTACGATGTAGAAGGCATAAGATGTGATGAATATAAACAATGATTTGCATTCATGTTATAATGACATTGCATGAGCATAATGGTGTGTTCATGTGAAAATGAGAAAAGAATGATGACATGAATTGGATGGACATATGATTGGGAACTTGTTGAAAAATATGTGATTTATGCCTTATGTCGAGTGATGAGATGTACTTGCACATTATAAAACATATGAAATATTGAATGTGTGATCTGGTGCATAGAATGTTACATGTAGGTTCCTATAATCCCTTAATGTGGAAAATCTTGTGTGTTGAGTTTAAACACTAGACCACGAAATGTATAAATGAGTATGGAAGTGAAAATGATCAATATATGGTTAGGTTTTAAAATGGAGTGTTAGCGGTGTGATGAGTTAGGTTTGATGCAAATAGAATAATTATATGGAGCAAAGGTTTTGTGGCTGATGTGGGGTTGATTGGTGGAGGTTTTGGTTACTATGAATGCTGAGTTTTGTGCTAGAAACTGCTGGAAAGAAGGAAGAACGGGTTATGGAAACCATTAACCTAACTGTTCCACTTCCAGGGCTGACCAATGAAGGTCAGAATGGATTCTAGAACGGTTTACTAAAACATTCCAATAACTGTTCTGACTCGAGGGTGAATTGTGAAGGAGGAAATAGTTTAAAAAATGGTTGTTAAAAATCATTCTAAAACCCATTTTAGTTCTAGGGTGAGTTGGAAAGGACAAAATGAGTTTGGTAACGGGTTGAGAAATTCGTTTCCCACACCGTTCCCACTAAGGGAATAACCTTAAAAATATAAATGAAGAAGAGAATAAATAGGGATGATCGGCCTATCGTATAATGTATGAAAAACACTAAAATGAACGAAGTACTTATGCTTAATTTACCTTGGTAAGTGTTGTCGTACACTTACTTAGTAATAAAAATTACTCACATTAGATTTGTTGATTTTTTTGTGTGCATGTTTAGGAGGATCTCCACGAGCGCGGTTGACGAAGCACAATTGTGGAAATATAAACATGGATTTCATTGTAGGGTGTTTTAATAGGTTTTTTACTCATATGAACAAATAAGCTTTATATATATATATATATATATATATATATATATATATCCATGTTTTCAAAGAAATTAAAAATAAATAGGATTAATTTTGGGCGTCACATTTAGTGGTATTAGAGGGGAGATTAGATTTCCTTGGGATAGGTGCGTTGTTTTAGGTGATATGCATGTTTTGGATTTTCAAATAATGATTTAGGTTTTGAACCAAGAGTGGTTTGAGAAAAATTTTTGTGTTCAGAACTCGTGGAATCCTGAGGATCAGTTATTTCAAGGTATTAATACTAAGGTGTAACTTAATAGTCTAATGGTGAAAGGATACATGAGAAAGATGCATGTATTTTAAGTGGATGAATATGCTTTGTGTATATAATTTGAAAATTCACTTGAAAGACCTAAGACTAAAGATATGAAATGGTTAACTGGATAAAAGAAAGAGTTGTGTATAACAAATGAAACTAAAGAAATTTGTTAACAAAGTTGTACGGTCGCGAATAAGAGGTTCGAATAATTAAAATGAGATGACTTGTAAGCTAAAAACACTTATTGAGCAATCGTAATTTATATGGTACTGAATGTAAGCGTCTAAATTATGATTGATTTAAATGGGGTACGTGTATGAAGAATACATAATTGAAAAGTTAATCATTTGTTAAGTAAATGTGTGTAAAATGGATTGTATAATTGGTTGGAATCCTATAGGAGATGTTTGTTGCAAATTATGGCAGAGTGAGGGTGTGGACATTCAAGAGTTTTGATTAAACCTTGTTTGTAAGGGATAGACTAAGTCAATATGAATTAGACACCATATGAACCTTGATTCATGAATACATTATATGATGAGCTATTGTAGCTTGATTTTTGTGAGTTGACATATGTGGAAGATTGGTAAGAGTGAATGGTGTTTGGAAAGCTTTGTGGTGTGACTTATGCATTCAGAAATGTATTTATGAGGTGATGGATATGGATGCTTTGTTTGTGTTATGATATGTTAATGTACAACTTGAGCTTAATGATCGCGAATGTGTGATTTTGCATGAATGGTTCAAATGTGAAACTAAGTTGATTGTGATTATGTATGGTTTCTTGTATGGAAATGTAGTCTTAGGGCATGTGATGGCTTAGTGTGAAATCTTGTGAAATGCATGTGTATATCTTTGAGAACATCGTATTCATTATGAATGTGTATGATTTGTGATTATGTGAAGCATTTCATGGATTTCATGTATGGTAAATGTCATTGTTTTGGCATTACATGAGCATGCTGCATGTTCATGCTTTATGAAAAAAAGGGAATAGCCCAATGATAGGAGCGAGAGCTCCATTCTTGTGAAAAGTGGGGAATTAGCCCAATGGAAAAAGAGGAGAGATCCTTCAATTTAAAAAAATGAATGAGTAAAATTCCAGGGCATTATGTGTAGGGAATACATCGACATAGGCATTGAGCATTCATCGACATTCATATGAAATATGTATGTTTTGCTATGTTTTATGAATGCCATCTTGGATCATATATGTGTGGTGTATTGTGCTTATGAATGCTTGATCTATGAATTTTGTGTAACCTGTTGAAGGAATTTGATCATAAAACTTTATATGGATGAGTGTTATGTGCATGCCGCCACGAGAAAAAAATAGTTGCTTAAATGTTAAGGCTATGAGTAGTGTAGAATGCATGCAAGGTGACTAATGTGTTGAATATTGTTAAAACTATACTGTGAAAAAATTAAAGGCGTGGCATGACACATGTTGAATTCTTTCTAAATATAGCAAATGGAAATGTAATAAATGGTGTGGGTTGTGTTGAATTGGCACGAACGTAAGATGCTATCTTACATTGAAGGAATTGATTAAATTAGTTTTCCTTAATGACAGGTAGATAAGGAAATGAGAATAAGCACATGGGTTAACTGATTACTTTAATCAATACATGTGTATGATGTAATATGGGGGCTAATAATGAAAACTTGTATGTGAAGGGAATTCTAAAAAGTTCTTGTATTGGGGAAGGTTAAGGAAGAATATTGCTTGTATTAGGGATGTGTTAAGGTATGTGTAATGTGGAATATATGTGTTAGATGCCACTATTTTTCTAGACTCTACAGGTCGAAATGAGCTAGAAATGAGTTAAGTAAGTTGTTTCCTAAGTTGTTTTGCTGATAGAGAAATCAGTGAAGGAAGGAACGGTCTCCAAAATGGGTAATGTAGACCGTTTGGTAAATCATTTCACTTCGAAAGGAGTTTATGAAGGACAAAACGGGTTGGCAAATGGGTTCTGTAAACCATTCTCCAAACTGTTCCCATTAGTAAAATCTACAAATAATGAGACCTATAAAGATGAGAAAAAGGATGAAATAATTTACTTAATTTTGGGAAGATGAGAACAAACTACGGTTATCTTAGTCCTTATCGGGGATAGTATACTAAAACTATGTGGTAAAAGAATAATGGAGGCTTTGAAGTAAGAGAGGGAAAAATGATAAGAAAAGGAACTAAACAAGAGACGGTAATGACCTAAGTTAAGGTCACTATGCTATTTAATGGAACCTAAGATGAATACTAATTTTGGGCTTGAACGATGTCTTATACGAACTAAGTAATTAATATGTTAAATGACTTGAATATGATGGAAGAAAGTGATTATGTACTTGCTTTCATGTGTACATGTGAGACTAATTCGGAAAACTAAAATAAAAACTTGCATGTGAAATGATTGTGATGAGTGTTTGTGCTTAAAAATGTATGGGAAGAATGATAGAAGCTATTTGAATAACATTGGGATTGTGTTACCTAGAAATTTGGTGTGAATTGGATCAAGTCCGTAGATTGGCGTGGTGGGTGTGCCGACTGGCACGATCTCGTGTCTTGACCAACTTTGGAGATAATACCTCGTGTTGAGTTTCTGTTTTCCCTACTACAATATGTTGGTACGACTTCTGTGCTGGACAACGCAAACTCTTGTGATATAGTGTCATTTTTTGTGAGGAGCATGAGGGTTGTGCATATCGACAAACATGTTGTGACTCCTAAATTCGACTACCCCTTTCGTTTATATCTTTACTTTGTTTATTACGATAAGTGGCACTGTAACTTGGAAATCATTAAGTTGAAAAAACAAATGACAATTCAAAAATACAATCTCATAAACTTTACATTGCATTACCAAAGCAAACTTTACAATGTTCGAGAAGGGAATATCCCAAAAAAAAGTAGAGGTGTACAAATCGTTAGGGTTATAAAAGAAAAGGAATCTAAACGATCCCTTCTCGCAAACTACATTTATACACTTTCAGTATTCAATACAAACCTTTTGTATGATATGAGCAAACCTAGCCCTTGGATATCCCACCTCGATCCTTTGTTCCTGCGTAGATGAGTCGGATACAAGCAAAGAGATCTACACCTTCTCGTCCAAAAAGTCCCTCAAGTCCCCACACGGCAGTCATAAAACGCAGTGAGTCGTGAGACTCAATAAGCAACACTTACCAAAATGGACAACATTCCCTATTTCAATTTTATTCATCTTCATTTCAATTCATAATAAATACAGAATTAATCAATTCCATGTTACATTATTCAACAATCAAATCATAGTCAAAAACTCAAAACATTTCAGTTTCAAACCATAATCCATATTTAAGCATCTTCAAAATTAGAGATTCACACGTGATCAACCAACACTACGCGTGGTGCTAGAAAACTACGCGTTGGCGCTACCACACCGCGTAGTTCCGGTGATAACAAACATGCGGTCATAGCATAGTACTAGTGATCATAGCGAGCGCACGTACTTTTCTACCAGCACGCGAGGATCTCTGGTTTCTGCATGAAAAATTCAAAATACCATACCATACATTCTTACCAACACTTTCCTGTCACAAATTATCATTTCAATCCAATCATCAGCCAACTAATTTCATTTTAACCAAGATCATTATATAAATCCATAATATAGAAGAGTTTGACACCAAACATATTTAGCACAACCACACAACGTTTAACCATATCAATATCAACAATTATCAAGCATACCATAATACAAGATTTGCCAACAAAATCCTAGCATCGTTCACTCAAGTCATTCATTCTCGATGTAAAACTGTTCCACTACATTCACAATTCATATCATAATTCACAAGCATAATAATCCTATCATTCTCATTGTCTACCACTCATGGCATCAATTCCTTCATTCGAGCAACCAATCTTGTCTTTCAGGCACATACTCATGAAGACACAATAGATGCAACATAATGAATGTGAATGCATGACCCCTGATGCATATCTTAATGTGATCACTCATGATCCCATACTTAAATTTCAATATATGCCCTTTCTTGGCCATTATTATTGACATTTGCAAACGGGCCTCGTCGGTCGGGAGTATTGGTTATAAAGTACTATAGACCATAGATTTTACGCCCTTACATGGCCTGAAGTTCGCCCTTACTTGGCCTTAATTTCGCCTTTACTTGGCCTGGCACGCTTGAACACTTTAGATGTACCGAGTCTTTCCACTGTACCACAGTATAGTATGTGATATATACTAACCGTAATTACGCTCCTAAGAGCCATAACCACTCCCTCATTTCAATGATCACCAAGAGTTATCATTTTACTTTCATTTTTGCTTCCTAAAAGCCCAATATCCATGAATGTCATTTGCACCATCCATATAACCAAATCATGCATTAATAAAAATTCATGCCATGCTATACATCCAATGATGCATTCAACCACAAGAATTCATTAAACATAGCCAATGAACATATGCACACAAGTAATCAACCATACAAGCACTATACATAATCCATCATATCAATAACCATATAAACCACATACCTAATCATCTTATTAGGTATATCATAATCAACCATACCAGTACCATACATAATCGACATATTATGTAACAATTAATCCAACCATTTCACAATTAAGGAACACACAAACAAGGAAGGTTGCATTCGTGTTGCTTACCTAGCAAGAAACGCCTAACGGCTCGATTGGGAACCTCCCTCACCGTAATTCAGATTTCCTATTATCAATACCATAATTGCACGTTATTCTATAATTCATTAAATCGTATAAAATAATAACAATGCTTTTCAATATGCATGTTTTATTAATGTATTTATTCTTATCTATCTTTCCTTCCATAAATTCTCTCTACCTAATATGCTTCCCTAACCACCACATTTATTTCTTTCCACCAACCTTCATTAATGCTTCCACAAGTTCATTTAGGTAAAATTTTACGATTCTTAAGCTCCCACCTATGATAAACATCCAACTTCACACTTTTCCCTTTCCAAAACCTTAACCACCTTTCTTTCTTTACTTCAATCTCCCTCACCATACAACACCCACTTAAAATTGACACTTAATACACTATTAGTAGGGCCTAAAGAAACTTAAGCAACGAAACACAAAAACAAACTCTGGTCTAGGAAACCCAAACTCGTCACTTTGTAGGGTGTGCTTGCTATCACAAATTTTGGGCACCTAAAACACGATTTAACACCAAAGATGGTTACTACCAGATAGTATACATGTTAAGCTTTCCAACGAGCTATGTTTTGCTCAAATCGAAGCTCAAACGAAAGAGATTTGTGGTCGGAAAACTAGGGTTTCTAGGAAAAACGGGATTTATCAATAAAACAGGATGAAAACTTACCGAGATTCTCTCACCAACCGATTCCAAAACTCTCGAATGGTAGGGTTTCGTGAGGAATGATGGTGATTAGGGTTTTAGCTTTGGAGAGAGAGTGGGGAGAGGAAAATGTGTGTGTAGGTGGAAAGGAGACAAGACCTAAGTTATATAAAGGTTAATCAATTGGACGGTTATGCCCTTTTAGCTATTCACTTCGTAATCCACTTTCCTACTCGGTCCAAATAATCTCGATTCTTATTATTTTTCTAACTATTTATTTCGTAAGTCTATTCCTCCTCTTCTTCCACCAAATTTTATTTTAAACATTTTGGAAAAAATTCATTCTCATTTCTTCTACGTATTTTATTTTAAATTTAATTATATGGAAATTTTAGGACGTTACAATTCTACCCCCCTTAAGAAAATTTCGTCCTCGAAATTTAAAATCATACCTAGATCCAGAAATAAGTGAGGATAACGTCTGCGCATCTCCCCTTCGACCTCCCAAGTGGCCTCTTTCGAGGAATGGAAACTCCCTTTCACCTTTACCATTAGAATTTCTTTATTCCTCAGCTTACAAACCATTCGATCTAGGATTTCCACTGGTTCCTCCTTATAACTCATATCCTCTTAAATTTCGACTTTTGGCTCCTTAATCACATGGTTGGGATCCGAAATATACCGTCTCAACATACTCACATGAAACACGTCGTGTAATCTTGAATGTTCATTTGGTAATCTAAGATGGTAAGCTAAAGGTCCGACTCTCTTTACAATCTCATAAGCGTCAATAAACCTCGGGCTTAGCTTCTCGCTCTTTTCAAATCGTATAACTCCCCTCCAAGGCGATACTTTCAGAAACACCTTCTCACCTACCTCATAGGTGATGTCCCGCCTATGTTTATCATTGTAACTCTTCTGACAATCTTGGCCAACCTTAATATATTTCTTAATCACCTCAACTTTCTCCACTGTCTACTGTACCAATTATGGACCTTCAATCTATCTCAATCCTTCAACATCCCATAACACTGGACTTCTACACTTCCTGCCATACAAAGCTTCGTACGATGACATTCCGATGCTAGAATGATAGCTGTTATTGTATGCAAACTCTATTAATAGAAAATGCTCATCCCAGTTGCCTCTGAACCCCAGAATATAGGCTCTTATCATGTCTTCTAAAGTCTGTATCATTCTTTCGGACTGTTCATCAGTTTGGGGGTGAAAAGATGTACTAAATTTTAGTCTAGTACCCATTGCTCTCTGCAAGCTACCCAAAAAACGTGAAGTAAACTGAGGATCCCTATCAGAAACAATGGAAATCAACACTCTGTGAAGCCTAACCACTTCGGCCACAAATTTCTCTGCCAGTTTATCCAGAGAATCATCTTGTCAAGAAAATGTGGAGATTTTGTTAATCTGTCCACTATCACCCACACTGTGTCATGATTTCGAAATGTTCTGGGCAATCCAACCACAAAATCTACGGTTATCCACTCCCATTTCCACTCTGGAATAGCTAAGGTATGAAGCTTTCTAGTTGGAGCTTGGCATTTCGCTTTAATTTGCTGACAACTCAAGAACTTTGTAACAAATTCTGCGATCTCTTTCTTCATACCCGGCCACTAATATAGCTATTTTAAGTCTCTGTACATCTTGGTACTGCCTGGGTGCACTGAATATCGTGAAGAATGTGCTTCATGCAAGATTTCCTCTTTTAATTTTGGAAAATCCAGCACACATTGCCTCTTCCCATAGTGTAGGATTCCCCGATCATCCAGTTCATACAGTGTGTCTCTAGGTCTCTCCACTTTCTTCTTAGCAAGCCTCAACTTTTCATCTTCTATCTATTTTTTTATTATTGGCTCTCTAAGTATCGGTCTCACCGATATGTTTGCCAACAATCCTTCTTCAATCACTTGGAGTTCTAAATGCAATTCTCGCATCACAAACAAAGACTCCACATTGTAGGATATACCATCATCCTTCACTTAAGACTTTCTACTTAAAGCATCGGCCACCACATTAGCCTTGGCCGGGTGATATTCAATCGAGCAATCATAATCCTTTAACAGCTCAATCCACCTTCTTTGCCTGAGGTTCAACTCCTTCTGGGTAGTAATGTATTTTAAAATTTTGTGATCGGTAAAGATCTTGAAGGTTTCTCCATACAGATAATGCCTCCAAGTCTTTAGAGCATGAATTATCGTTGCAAGTTCTAAGTGTTGTGTCGGGTAGTTCAGCTCATGTGGCCTCAACTGTCTCGATGTATACGCAATCACCTTTCTATTTTCCATCAATACACCTCCTAATCCCATCCCAGAAGCATTAGTGTAGACCACATACTCTCTGTCCTCTGATGGCTGAGTCAATACCGGAGCCTCAGTCAACCTCTTCTCAATCTCCTCAAAACTCCTCTGGCATTTCTCAGTCCACTCAAACTTGGCATTCTTTCTCAGTAAACTAGTCAGAGGTCTCACAAGAATTGAGAAATCCTGAATAAACCTCCGATAATAGCCCATTAATCTAAGGAAACTCCGACTTTCCATCACATTCTTTGGAATTTTCCACTCCTCCACTGCTTTAATTTTCAACGGACCTAGTTGTACACCGTGTCTAGAAATTACATGACCCAAAAATGCAACTTCTTCCAACCAAAACACGAACTACGAGAATTTTTTATACATCTTCCTATCTCTCAAAACCTATAATACCACTCTTAACTGCGTCTCATCTTCACCTCTCCTCTTATAATAGATGAGGATATCATCAATAAAAACCACCACAAAGGTATCCAAGTGGGCTGGAAAATTTTATTCATTAGAGACATGTGTGACACTCATTTTTACAAATGTCATTTTTAACAACTTTGGATTTTTAGCCCCTATTTTTTTCCGAAAGTAATTAACAATAAAACATTAACACCATTCAAAATAGAACCGATGTCTATATATAAATATGGTGGAAATGATAATCATGCATTTCATTTTTAAACCTGCCCCAAAATACAATGTCAAGAGTAAAGCGGAAGCAAAAAGGGTTTTGGTTTAAAAACAATGCAATTCGAGCCTATACTAACACAAGTGTATGGCTATATGTTATAAAAAATCCAAAAGTATGACAAGTCCCCCAAAATCATCTAGGAGCCGACCTGCTATCTGTATCACACGTGTACGCTCCACCCAAAAGAGTATCCCACCCAAACAGAAGGTGAGTATTGAAAATACTCAGTAAGCGATCCTTATATAATATTAAGCTGTAATGCGCAGGGGAACTTCGGCCTCCACGGCCTAATCTCCTCCAATTTCACTATAGATTAGGTTTATTATTCAACACACACAACAGGCAACTCAAACCAATTAATTAGTGGTTTTGTAAGGCTGGAAAGGGGAAACGGGCAGGGAAAACGACCACGCTGGTC
>CANYCX010456917.1:0-12503 GCA_948193385.1 Breynia disticha f. nivosa
GGATTTGGGAAATCTAACACGAGAAAACTTACCAAATTAAGAACCCTAATCGGTTCTAGAACACCCAATCGCAAAGATTTGATGAAGTTCGGGGTTGGTTAGGGTTTTCGACTAAGGAAACGAAATTTGGAGAGGAAACACGTGTGTGAGGAGTGAGGTAGAGAGAGATAGGCACATGTTCTTATATACATGAGTTCGGTTGGACAATTTTGCCCCCGATTCAACTAATTCACTCTACCCTCGGTTTTCTCCTTCCCGATCGACTTAACAACCCCGATTTTTATTTCACACTAATTCTACATCTTTCACCGAATTATAAATTAAAATATTTTGCAAAAAATTTATTCACGTTTTTATATATTTTATTAAAAATCTTATTGTTATTAAATTTTTAGGACGTTACGATATGAGTTTATATATGTTCATCATATACATCTGTACAAATGTGTTTGTATGTGTCCTATAATAAAATAACTGTTTTATAAAAAAATTAAAATATTTTTAGTTTGGAGAAAACTAATTTATTGGTATATTTTTAGACATATAGCTTTGTTTTTTTTAAATACAGAAAATAAATCAAAATAATACATATTTGTATGATTTTGTTTTTATTTTGATTGATACATCAAATGATTGTATTTAGTATTGTATATTGGCATTGTTGTTTATTAGTAACAATTAAACAATGTACCTAATTATTTTGTTTATATTGAGTGTTTCTATTATTGTTTCGAGTGTTTGATTATGTTTATGTGTATTAAAGCTCCTAAACTAAAATTGAAAAATGTTTTTGCACTTAAAAAACTAAGTTCAATCAAGAAACTTAAATTGAAAATATTTTTCACTGACATAGCTACTTTCCCATTGTAGATTTTTTTCATTATATGATTCACTTTGGGACTTTTTCTTTTCATCATTCATTGACTTTGAATGATTACCATATATTTGGATCAACAAATATTCGGATGAGTTGTTGTAAATGGGCTAAGCTTTAACATGCTTAATTTAAAGGAATAATTATACTATTTACGCTTTTTCACTTTTAATTTGCATTAATTATGTTATTTTTCTTTGTGAATTTTTTTTAGTTTGAATATTGTTTACAAAATTACGATTTTTAGGTTCATTATATACTTAATGTCCAGCCCATATTTTTTTTACCATTTGAATTTTCAACTCTTAGGTTTTTGTGCTTTATTAAATATTATTCACACCTTTTCAGATATTTTGTTGTCCACATGCATCATGTTTTCCTCTCTTTCACTTTAAAAGTCATACCATTTCACATCATTCTAAGTCTTGTCTCTTTCATTTCCCAACACTTCTTCTCACTTCTTTTCTTCTTCTCATTTATTCGTCCTCTTTCTTCTTTTTTTTTTCATTTTCTCCTTCCTTCATCCTTTGTTTCTTTGTTAGATCTTCGGTTGCTTCATATTTTTTATCGTTTGCGTCTGTCATATGGCCAAAACTCGGAACAAACTCGCAATTCAACTTCTTAGATTTCATAAAAACTACAAGTTTCTGCAAAATCACCAAAAAAACCAAAACAATCAACCTCCCAAATCTGTTAAGTGATTTTATATTTTCAAATTTTGTTTTTGCCTTAGTTTTTGTTTTCTTTGACATGTGTTTTTATATGTTTATGATATGTTTTAATATAAGCTTTATTTTTTCGTGTTCTTTTTACACTTGATTTTTTGTGGTTAATTATATATTTTTAATGAATATAAATTGATATATGTATTTGCAATAAAAACTTTAGATAAACTTCGTGTTATTTAGTAGATTCTTAACCTCTGTCTACCTTAGTATTGTTTTTGTTTATAAAATCTGTATAACAATTAATTGCATGTTTTTTGTCTATTTTTTTTTTGTTTTCTTTTGATATGTATTCTTAATAGTTATGATATTTGTAATATAAACTCTTTTTGTGCTTTTTAAATGTGGTGTATTTTTGGATAATTATATATTTTATGAATATAAATTCATATATGTATTTGCAATATAAGTTCTATGTAAACTTCTTATTATTTAGTAGATTCTTGATTCCTTGTCTAGCCTAGTTTTTTTTTTGTAAATCTGTATATCATTTTACTTGCATGTTTTTCCTTTTTTAAACATATGTCTTACATATGTTTATAATTTTTAATATAAACTTAATTTTTATTTTTAATATAAACATATGTCAAATTGATATATGTATTTTAAATTCTAATATAAACCTAATATATTCTCTGTTTTTTAAGTAGCTACATTTTAAATTTTTTTAACTATAAATTTTTCTTGAATCTTGTAGAATGTAATGATAATCTATTTTTATAAAATCTAGAAACTGCTCCAAAAGATTTTTGAAATTATAAATTAATTTTTGTTAAATCTGGAAATTACTTCTCAATTTTTATAATAAAATTTGAAAATTTGTTATTTAGATTGAAGAATTGATTTTTTTTATCTAGTAAGTATAGATCTTCAAAAAAATATTGTAAAGTAAAAAATCTTGTAATGTAAATTTTTTATGAGGTGAAAATATGGTGGTGTTGGCTGCTCGCAGTGTATTTGAACATATGTTATGTAAGGTTTTGAAATTGAATTACTGAGTGTAAATTGAAACTTGTTTGTGCAATTTTTTTTGTGTTTACGTGAACTTGCAAATAAAAAGGTAAATGTAGGTAGATATGTAATTAGCCCTTTAATCATTGTATGAATATTTAGGTTGAGAATAGAAACTAACGACCCGTTTGATAACACTAATTAAGTACTTAATTAAAATATTAAGCACTTAATTACTTTAAGTGTGTTTGATAATACAAAAAGATAACCACTTATCGAATTAAGTCAGCACTTAATTTTCAGTTATAAACAAACAATCTTTATTAACAAATTAAACATTGAGTACTCAAAATTCAGCACTTAATTTTTCAAAATTTAATTTTTAGTTTTATCAAACGATCCTTTAGTAAATTAGAAAAAGGGGAAAAAGGGAATGGAAATAATAATAGGTAGAGTAATTTTTAATTGTTTATAAGTTTTAATAGGTGAGAAATAAAGGGAATGTTAAAATTATAAATAAATGTTAAAAAATAGTCATAATTTCCATTTACCTCCGAATAGGGGAAAAGAAAAATTTAGAAGATGAATTAGAGGGTGTGAAGATTCACACTCTCTCACTTCTCATTTTTTTTCAAAATGTTTTACCAAATAAAAAAAACTCATAAATCTTTTTTATACTCACCTTTCTTCTGTTAAAATCAACATTCGAACAATGTCTTAAGATATAAAAAAAGTGAATAAAATAAATAGGAAAGAGATTAAATCACTCAGTTGAAGACACTAATGCCGATGAACTTGGTCTATCATGTCTTTATGCATTCAGTTTTGAAAGAAATATTAAATTTGCATATATTCATTAATTTAAAAATTTTCAAATAATCGAAATTAAACATTCATTAAAATTTACTATTTGTTTCAAAGTCCCAATTTCTTAGATTTTAAAATTTTGAATGCTGGTCTATAACACTATGTTTTATTTTTAGTCGGGTCGGACCCGACTTCTAGTAAAGTCATACGAACACAACGCACCCAAGATTTTAGAAATATTATGTCAATGATGGAATATAAGAATATATTTTAAATACATATCATTTTCATATAGACATTTGCAATAAATTCGATATGCAAATCTAAAAGTACAACTAGCGCTCACAAAGACCAATACAAAATGACAACTCAAAAAAAAAAAAAGCAAACACGAGAGTGACGAGTATTGATCATGTTATGTGACCTGATCAACTAGGTCCATTTTTTATGAAGTAGCTCTCCTCCTATAGTAAATAATGTACTTCCAGCATTTTTTATCAAATCTATAGTTGCTTCTCCTACACCCATAGGAGTTTCTGCATCATCATTGTAATAATTAGAGGAGATTTCTTGCTGGGAATGGTTCTGGTAAGAGGGAAAAACTGTAACTTTTGAACTTCCACTTTCAGGAGTGACGAATCTGTAGGACTCTGTTTTCAATGGCGTCCTAACGGTATTAGCAATGTTGGACTCTGTGCTTGGAGAACTTCGGATCCGCGAGTATGTTGAGTTTTGGATTGTAGCTGCAGTTCTCGCTTGAGTACTGTAATGTTCAAAGGGGCAAAAGTTATTTTAAAGCGCAAAAATTATCAAAAAATTTGAACTAAAAAGTCGAGATATAACGTAATTACACTATGCATTATTACACAATATATATAATATGTCAATTGACACTCCTTTTTAAGGTGAAAACTTCACGTAAGTTGTATTAATTATTTTACAAAAAAATGTGTTAAAAAGTTTTCATATACAATTTGTTCTATACATAATAACAATACCCTGTAAAACTTTTTAGGAATAGAGAATTAAGTTAAAGAATGAGTTGTTACTTGCCTTTGACTTGTGACGCTAGGGGTTGGTCCAACAATGTCTTCCTGAGGGCGCCAAGGCCTACCTCCAGATATTCCACTCACTTGGGTTGGTGCTGCCCCAAAACTCACACCTGTCCAGGTGGAATGCTGTGACGGGCCAATTCTACTGTTTGCAGACTGATAAGATGGAGTATCTGCAATATAAACATTTCGTTGATCATTTCTCGAGGCTGTTGGATGCGATGAGATCTGGCTTGGGGCTAGTCTTAGTATATTATTTCCGTGTGTTTCAAGTAAACCTGATCTAAACTGAGTTCCATGCATGTCACTCCTCACGCTGGGGGCTGCACCATGAACATCTTTGGCATTGATGCGGAAATCACCCATGATAGATGAGAATTTATCCTCCGGATCAGCTGAAGTGTTCTTTTGGATGAGGAGCTTTTACATATCTAATCTCTTTATATGGAAAAAGGGTTAGAAAGTGTTGCCATATGGCATCAGCAACCTTCATAACTAATTAATTTCTAGTTCTTCTAGAGGCCTTAAAATATTAAAATGTGCCTTTTACATCCAAAGAACTTGACCAATGCCATGAGAAACTTCTTCGTAGGTTTTGTGAAATTTCCTGTAGACGTGGTTATTCAAGGTATACTGCTCGAATAATCTTCAAAGATACGGTTTGGAAAACTCTCCGAGCTTACTCTTTCTGTGATTCATGCGGCTACCACTTAATTGTTGTTGTTTTTTCATGTTTTATAATCTGAGATTCAAAAACAGGAACTATACTGCGCGTTCGTCGAAACTTTTCCAGCTGAAACAGGTTTGCTAAGATATTAGAACAACATTAAAACACAATTGATAATAAAAACACTTTGGAATTTCATTGTTTCAATATTCAATTTTTATCTCCGACAAACAGATGGAACATACACTTTTCTTTAATATAGTACTAGTCTGACACCGCAGGAATTATGATTCACTAGAAACAGGAACTTTCGTGGCAGATTAAATGTCACTAGATGAAGACCAAGTCGCCAAATTACATAGTCAATCAACTCAGAAATATGCATTACGTTATTTGGTTATTTTAACTGGAAGAATTTTTCGACCGGTGGAAGCTATTTGTTCAATAAAATAGTCACTATATTTACTTAAAAAATGAAATAGAATGGACATCCTATCTTCTACCAATAAACCAATTCATACTAAATGCATACAAAAAAGTTCAAGTAATGAGTGAGGACTCGCAATAGGGCTTCATATACATTATATTATTTATTTGCGTGTCCGTCATCTGGACTGGGTTTCATGCATGCCACTCTTCACAGTTGGGGCTGCAACAAGAACATCATTGGCATTGATGCGGAAATTAGCTTGTTCATCTCGTTTCTCATTTTGCTCTTTCAACAACAAGAAATCAATATTTTCGACGATCTATTTCCCACGAATTTTGTCGAAACATATGTTTATTCTTTTTAGCGAAAACAATAAACGACATTTCGTTCAATTAACTAAACCGAAAACAAAATCAAATGTGTGAAAGGCATGCCAGGAAATTAAAGTTTTTTCGAACTAATACTTAAATTGCGCTTAAAATCTGCATTCAAATTAAACAATTGCAAAATAAAGAAATTAGGACAATTTTTGTAAAAGAATCGTTGACTAAATTGTAACAAATCGTCAAAAACAATAATTAAAACAAGAAACAACAAAAATAAAGCGGACAATGTAGCTAAAAGAAAAGCATAATGCATAAGAGTTGTTGTTGAGTGAATGGGAGGGAGATGGACGATGAGTGAGAGGTGAAAAGGAACAAGAAAAGGGAAACGAGACAAGACGAAGTGAGGGAGTGGGATTGAATGTGAGATGAGAGAGAGTAAGGAAAAAGAATGGGATAAGCTTCATTTTCGCACCCTAATGTTTTGTTCAACGTATAATATTTGGTCTAATTATTTTTTGGGTCTAATTCGATGTCTAACGTTTTCATTGTAGCTCAATTAAAGTGTTGATTAGTACACTAATAAATAAAAGTTTATAAGTTACATTAGAGTTACATTGAAACGTTAAATTGTAGTATTTAACATCATTAGTTCAAAACGACATCATTTTATTATGATAACCGAGATTAAATTATTCAAATAACTCAAAAGTTAAAATAAATTCAAAATTTTTTACTAAATGTTTTTTGTCAAACCCACAAAGACAACTCCTTTTGAGTAACAACTGCCGAAAACAAATTTATTTTAATCTTAAATCATCAATGCTGCTACTAAAAATGAGATTCTACCATATTTTTAAAAATCAAAGACCCTAACTTGAACTATAGTGCAAACATTATGTATCGAATTAGACTAAAAAAAATTGGACTCAATATTATACTTTAAACAAAACGTTAAGTCTGAAATTGAACTTTATCTCGAAAAAGAATGGTCGGCGTGTATATGGAAAAGTTTGAGAGATTAACCGAGAGAACAGGAAAAAACATAGATACAACATTCAGAAAGGGGAAATAAGGGAAGGTGGAGTGTATGAGTGAGTTTTAAACATTGTATGAATGTATAGGGTGAGAAGAGAAACATAGTAAATTAGAGTGGGAGAAAAAAAATGGAATGAAATTAATGGTAGCTAGAGTAATATTTAATTGTTGAAACTTTTTTCTTGCGTCAAAATTATAAATAAATGTTAAAAAATAATCTTAATCTCCATTTACCTCCCAAATTAGACAGAAAGAAAATTTAAAAATAGGAGTTAGAGCAGGTGAAGATTCACACCCTCTCATTTTACATCCTCAAAATATTTTTACCAAACAAGAAAATACTTCTTTTACCCTCACATCTCTTCCTCTATTAAAATCAATATCCAAACAATGTCCTATGCTATGAGAAAAAATGAGTAAAATAAATGAAAGAGAGATTTACACAGATTATTTTAGACAAGATCAAATTACCACGTTCAAGACACTATCGCCCATGAACTTAGTCTGCCACGTCTTTATATATTTTGTTTAAAACATAAAATCATAAATTCGCATTATTCATTAATTTGAAAAAATTTTAATAATTGAAATTAAAGATTCATAAAAAGTTACGATTTATTCTAATGTCCCGATTTCTTAGATTTTAAAATTTTAAATGCTAGCACGTTTTGGTATTCTATTTTTGATCAGGATGGATTCGACTTCTCATAAGCGATCAGACCCAACTTTAGAAATACCATGTCAACGGTGGAATACAAGAACATGTTTTGAATACATATGATTTGCATACAAACATTTTTTGCAATAAATTTGATATGCAAATATAAAAGTACAACCAATGCTCACAAAGACCAATACAGAAAGACACAACTTAAAAAGAAAAGACACGAGATAGATGAGCATTGATCTGATCAACTAGGTCCATTTTCTGTATAGCTCTCCTCCTAAGGTAAAAAATGTACTTCCAGCATTTTTTATCAAATCTATAGTTGCTTCTCCAACACCCATAGGAGTTGTTGCATCATCATTGTAATAACTAGAGGAGATTGCTTGCTGGGTATGGTTTTCGTAAGGGGGAAAAACCGTAACTTTTGAACTTCCAGTTTCAGGAGTAACGAATCTATATGACACGGATTTCGTTGGCGTCCCAGTGGCATTAGCAATGCTGGACTTTATGCTTGGAGAACTCTGAATCCCCGTGTATGTTGAGTCATGGGCTATAGCTGGAGTTCTCACTTGAGTACTTGGAATTTTCGAAGGGTCAAAAGTTATTTGAAATTGCAAAAATTGATAAAAAAATTCGAACTAAAAAGGTGAGATATAACATAATTACTCTATGCATTAGGTTTTCTCTAATCCATTACTCTAAAATGTCTACTCTAAAAAAATACAACAATTATAATGTTTACTCTATTTAGCTTCAATCAGTTTTACTCTATTTTTAACACTAAAAAGAATATTCTAAACATATTCGTCTCTTTATTATTTTTATTGTTAATTTAACAATCAATTAATCAATTTAATTACCAATTAATCAATTTAATTATCTTTTATATTCAAATATTTTTTTAATTTATTCATCAAATTATTATATCTTTTATAATCAACAAAAAACTAATTGTAAACAATTAATTCAACTATAATAATTTTTTTATTAAATCAAAATTAATAATTATAAATTTTTAAAGCACAATTAATATTTATTAAATTTATAAACTAAAAAAGACAACAATTTTTTTTAAAGTTATAACCTGCTTTAAATATAAACTAGGTTATCATCTGCCTTAAAATTGTAATAATATTTAGAATAGACTAGAATCCAAACCTACTCCAAATCATCCAGCCCACTCCATATTTAAGGTGAAAACTACACACAAGTTGCATTAATTATTTTACAAAAAATGTGCTAAAACTTTGCTTATACAATTTGTTCTATACATGATAACAATACCCCGTAAAAGTTTTAAGAAATAGATAATTATCTACCTTGTCAAGCTAGCGGTTGTTCCAACCAAGTCCTCCTGAGAGCGCCTAGGCCTACTTTCAGAACTCAGTAGGGTTGGATTTGCCCCATAAACATTTCGTTCATCATTTCTCTCGACTGTCGGATGCGATGAGAACAGGCTTGCGGAAACTCCCAACATATTATTTCTCTCTCTGTCATCTAAACCTGATCTAGACAGAGTTCCATGCACGACACTTATCAGGGTGGGGGTTGCACCATGAACATCATTGCCATTGACACGGAAATTAGCCATAAGAGATGAGAAGTAATCCTCCGAATCACCTGAAGTTTTCTTTTGTATGTAATAATACCTTTGGGATTAACGAAGGAGCTTTTCCATATCTGAATACTTTATATAGGAAAAGGTTAGAAAGTGGTGACATATGGCATTAGCAACCTTCATAAGTAATTGATTTCTTTTTCTTCTAAAGGCCTTAAAATATTGCGGTTTTTCTTAAAGAAGTTTGACCAATGCCATGAGAAACTTCTTCGCAGGTTTTGTGAAGTTTCATGTAGACGTGGTTAGTATTCGACTCTGTGGTCTATACCACCAACTTATCCCATGTATGTATACTACTCCAATAATCTTCAACATACGGTTTCGAAAACTATCCCAGTTTACTCTTTCTGTGATTCATGCGGCTATCATTTAATTCTTTTTTTCTTTTTCATGTTTTTCAATCTGAGATATTCAAAAACAGGAACTGTACTACACGATCGTCGAAACTTTTTCTTTGAAACAAGTTTGCTAAGTTATAATAACAACATTGTAAAATCTCAATTGATAATAAAAACACTTTGGAATTTCATTTTATCAGTATTCAATTTTTATCTCCAACAAACAGATGGAAGATAAATTTTTCTTTGATATGGTATTCGTTTATGACAAAGAATCATGATTATCTAGAAACAGGAACTTTCGTGTCAATCTAGGAACTTTCGTGTCAATCCTCTACCAATAAACCAGTTCACACTAAACGAATGCCAAAAGTTCATAAAATAATGAGATAGGACTCGCAAAAGGGGTTTATAATTTATATTGACATGCCTCTTTCAGAGTTCCAATTAGATTGGTCATCGTCGCTCTTAGACAATTGAGAAAAGAACAAAGGAGTCAGTACTTGATCAAGTTAATCTACCTGTCAATGTTGACTCAGTTTATTAGCAATCCAAATATGTTGCCCACGAAAAATATGTAGAGAAGGGTGACATTTAGCTATGAAGATTCTTGAAACAGTTCCACTGAGCACTACAAATCTATAAGACTCGGAACTTCGCCACCCTTTCTTCCCTTCAAACCCGAATTCTTACGCAAAGCATATATCCTTTTCAGTTCCAGCACCAGAGATCGATTTGTTCAGTTTAACTGAAATATTTTTCTTTTATTTATTTTTTAAATTTCTCTTACTTATTTTAAATTATTTAATTGTCTTTTTTTTAATTGCAACTTACTCATTCTATTATAAGTCTAGATTAATATTGAATCGAAATTTAAATAAAAATTCCAATTAATAATTCAAATCAAATAAATTAACATATTTAAAATATATATTTTTTAATTTTTTTAAAAAATTTGGTTTGTTCGGTTTGTTCAGTTTTCAAAAATAAAAACTAAAACCGAACCGATAAACCAAACAAACGACTAATAAAACCGAATAAACCAAATAAACCGAAAAAATCGAACCGAAAAAACCAAATTCACTTCGGTTTGATTCGGTTGATCAGTTCGGTTTGATTATGCCCACCCCTACCAACTACTGCATAAAGTGGGAATTTAAGCTCAATCAAATTAAACATATTTTAAAAAATGAACACAAAAATAACTAAGTTAACTTTACTTTTATAGAAAATAGATTTAGCATTGTCCTTAGCAGAATTTAAACCTTCGTCCTTGCAAGTACTGTTTTCGTTTTGCTTTTACTACTATAAGATCTCAACACAAAAATAGCACAAAGCATAAGAACAGTAAATAAGTAATAATGTAAACGACTTATCTGATTGTCGCAGCGAAAGAATTGAGATCTTCGAGAAACATAACGATTGAGCACCTTCTCCTATAGGCAGATTGTCGAATCGAAAGCATGTATTTTCGCAACCCTTTCTACTGAATGAGGTCAGATGAATGATGTGTAGAGAAAAGATACTGATCTTTTCTCTGACATGAAAACTAATTCATTGTAAGTGGTGACTAGGGTTTCTTTATGTGATCCTTATATAACAATGAGAACTTCCACATAAGTCCCCAGAGCTGACAAACTTATTGTCATTCAGTCATGTTCAATTAGTTTAGTCTTAATTAGGCAGACCCTTAACTACTAACATCTCTCACTCGCACATGACTACACTCATTTTGTCAAGTGTGAACCCTTCTCAATTCATCCAAGTTGTATCATTCTTTCGTGTAGTAGGCCGCTTAACCAACCAGTTAAGAATGAGTATATGTGCCTTGACTGGGCTACTCATACATCGTTCTTCAAGACTTACAGTTTTATCTCACCGAATTACTTTTCGTGTTTTATGCCCTTCGTTCTTAAGGTCTTACGAAAACACAATCATTTTGATTTTGTCTATTTCACTTAGAAATTTTGACAGGGCCCTTGCATACTTTGATTCTATTCGTGAACCGTTACTGAAGTATTCTGCCTCACATAAAACTATTACTCCGCTTGATACTAACAACTATCCAACATATCCCAAATTTACACGTGTTGATCAGAGGTTTACTTTGTAAACATATCAAGGTAATGGAATAGTATCATGCTTCCTCATAGCAATTTAGAGTTCATAGGGTGATGTATAGAGATCCACTTGATTGCTACTGGGTCTGACATTAGAGAAAATAAGACCTTTTAATTTTTTTTCATCCTCGGTCATGTATAACACACATCCTTATAGAATATGTCATAGTGTCAAATTCCTTCTCATTAGAAATGCATGCCATATATTCGGAGATATATATATTGTCATGCTCAGGCATCGAGCTTCAATGCACCAAGCATTTTTCCTTAGTCCACTTTAAGCCTCTGTAATATTATGATTGCCTTCGATTCTAGCGGGTTACATTTAAAGTTATCATTTGCTCACCCATGGCGTAAATTATTTATTTATGACTTTGATTCTTACACTTAGTAGGAATGAGCTCTTTATAGCCTCATCTTAGTATTTTCTCAAACATAAGTGAAAATCTAAGGTATCAACCTATGTGAGTGAGTTGTCCCTCTTTGCATGCTAAACTATACATAATAGCTTTATGTGTATCACTAAATATGTCCAATATATATGCTACATCTTGCAATATTTCAACATTGATCCATTGTTAAAACTTACGTGTTCTTTAGAACTTAAAATTTCACCATTTCCTTGTTCTATTAAGTCCTCTTTGAATTAATATGATACTTTATTTCACCTTACTAGTATATGGCAATTTTGATAATGATTATCACCTTAGATGGTCACTTATCTTGAGGTATTTAGTTTTTGAAACTAATTGCACTGACATTCCTCATGCACAATGCTTGTATGATAGTTTTTCACTACACATACTAGGACTTTGAATTCCTATTACTGAGCCCATTAGCCAAAGTAAGAATTCATATAAGGACATGGTCACCACTTAAGTTTCATGACCTAT
>CANYCX010457579.1:0-12836 GCA_948193385.1 Breynia disticha f. nivosa
TTACGATACATTTTTAATGTGATTGAAATGAATTTTATTTGATGTTGGGGGAATATGATTTGTTTTTGTATGGTAGACATCAACTAACTCATCATCTTTTTTAAAATATGGTCTATATTTAAATTGATTTATACTGTTAGATGTTTGTTCTTCTAACGGTGAATAAATTCTTTTTAATTTTAAAATAAATACTTTTTAAAAAAAGTTATTGTTTTATATTATATATCATTTTATACTATTCTTGTATTATTTAATAATTTTTTTATTATGAAGTTACGACATCAATTGGTTGTCTTTTTATGAAGTTCTTTTCTGAGAAGTTGTATTTTTTGGGAATTAACTTCTCAAGAAGTAAAAACATGTCATTTTTTTTAAATTATACTTCTCAGAAAGTAGATATTGTTTATTAATTTTTTTTATGAATTAATACTAATATTTATATGATTGTCTGCATAAATAACTAATTAGATATTTTATAAGATAAATTCAAGGATAAAATAGTAAAAAACATTAACTTCCCTAAGGAAGTTCAACTTACCTAGATTTTGCGGGTAAGTAATTCCCTTAAATAAGAAAAATAGAGAGTTTGATTTCCCAAAAAATAACTATTAAAATACAACCAAACAAGACTGTTTTGTACATTTATCGAGAAGTACAATTTTCCCTCTCTACTTACTCCCAACCAAGTGAACCTTACGTTCAAAATAAACTCCATAGAAATAAAATAAATTTGTCTTCATATACGAAAATCAAATTATGTAGGCCATGAAGATCATAATTTCTTGCATTATCTATAAATTCTTAGCTTAATTTTTATAAATTGCATTTTCAACATTTCTCTGGAAATTTTCCGGATAATGTTCTCCATGATCTTATCTGAACATTTCCTAAATTTGAACACTTAATAACTTCTTCATAAGGTTGTAGCAGTCATATGTAATGCCACTAACGAGGCATAGAACCCATCTTTGATATTAATCAAAGAATCATGCTTGCCTTTCTCCACAATGACTCCATTTTTAACCACTGCAATCAAGTCTGCATTTTTTATTGTCGATAATCGATGTGCAACGACAATTGTAGTTCTGTTAACCATCACTCTATATAATGCATTTTGAACCACTCTTTCCGATTTTGCATCTAATGCACTTGTTGCTTCGTCTAGAAGTAGCACTTTCGGATCTTTAACTATTGCTCGAGCAATGGCTACTCTTTGTTTCTGCCCTCCTGACAGTTGTACACCTCGTTCTCCTACCATTGTATCGTAACCCTGGATTGTACATTTGTATGATTAGAAAGTACGCAAATTTGAAAATATGCTACCATGTTATGTGAATTCTTAGGGAGATTGTTGACAATAAAGATTAAAACGTGTCAACTATTCAAACCTGTTGTAAACTACTGATAAACTTATGTGCATTGGCCAATTCCGATGCGGCTATGATCTCTGCTTCAGTTGCATCTTCTTGCTTTCCGTAAGCGATGTTGGCTCGGATTGTCTCGTTGAATAAAATTGGTTCTTGGCTCACTAGCCCCATCTGCTGCCTCAACCATTTAAGTTGAAGCTTTTGAATTTCTACTCCATCAAGGAGAATTTGACCTGAATCAGGATCATAGAACCTTTGCAATAATGCAATAACTGTTGATTTGCCACTTCCACTTTCTCCCACAAGAGCAACAGTCTGAAAGATGAAATCCACATTAGTATATTCTATCATTTTGATGCTTTAATTTTTGCTGCAATGAAATGGAATTGCAGAATATGATTACCTTGCCGGAACGAATAGCCAGGCTGAGGTCTCGAAAAATTTGAACATCAGGCCTAGATGGATATTTAAAGCTTACATGGAGAAGTTCAATATCGCCTTTTACATTTTCCATGGTCACTCCAGATTCATCTCTTGGATCTATTTCAGACTTTCGGTCTAGAATGGAACATATAGAAGCTGCAGCACTTGTAGCTTTAGCGGAATCTGGAACTAAGGTGCTTGATTGAGAAATTCCCAAAGCAGCCATGGTCAAGCCAAAGAACACCTGCAACATTGATATAAGCAACACCATTAATTAATACTGGTATCTCACTATCTTTATACGTTTCACGGTAAAATCAAACGTGTACTGAAAATATACCCACCTGAAAAACATCCGAGAAATTTGTTTTGCCATGCTTGACAAATAGAGCTCCTGCATAAAAGCTGACAGCATATACAGCAAACAACAAGAAGAAAGATAGGCCAAATCCTATTCCACTGATTATCCCTAGCCTTATTCCTGACTTCATAGGGACTTCACATTTCTTTGTGTAAAGTTGCATCACCTTCTCTTCTGAACTGAAGGAGGCTACAGTTCTTATACTCCCAACTGCATCATTTGCAATTTGGCTGGCTTTCTCATACATCGCCTGAAAGCATTAAAACTCTGTAAAATTTCAGAAAGAATTCATTGTGCGAAACTAATACAATAAAGTAGCCAATAAATAATAATGCACCTTTGCGTCCGCGCTGAACCCTTTTGTACACTTGATTTGAATATATCCACTCAATCCAACTAGTGGGAGTAGCACTAGGATTATGAATGCTAGTTGCCAGCATGCCGTAAATGCAATAACTAAACCTACTATTGCTGATGCAGCATTTTGAACTACCTGAGCTAGTACATCTCCAACCAAAGCACGTATTCTTGCCGCGTCAACTGACAGTCTGGCACCAATTACACCACTCGAGTGTTCAGGTTCATCAAACCAAGCAATCTCCATATGGACCACCTTCTCAAAACACATACTCCGTACCCGTTGAATTAATTTACATCCAGCAACAGAAAAGAAGTATGCCTGTGCTGGATACACCATGAATGATACCCCAGCTAAGGTTACAAACATGAGCGACCAAAACTTTGAATCTTCTCTAAGTTGATGGGGCGCTTCATAAAATGTTTTAATTGTTTTAGAAAACAGTACACCAAATATTGGCAGTACTGCACCATTAAGAATTGCAGCCGCACTTCCAATCATAATCACAGGGATCTCTGGCTTATTGAGATATGCAAGACGCATAATAGACACCTCTGGAGCATTTTCTTCTTTGGAAGGTCCTGCTGATTCTTTGTGTTCATCTTCAGCTACAATTCCAGTAGGTAAACCAAAAGATGAGTGTGAATGACGACTATTCTTTCCCAAAGATGATCCTCGACTTAAAGATTTCCGCAATGATATTTTTTGACTTGATTTTCTTAAGGACTCAGAACTTATTTCTAATCTTTCAATATCATCTTGATATTCCTTGGAGCTTTCGTTTACTTCTTGCAAGCGTATGAGTTGTGAGTATGCTCCTTCAGGATCTTTAATTAGTTCTGAATGGGGACCTAATCAAACATCAACAAACAACTCCAGTTATTTAAGCAAATTAAACTAATAGATTTCCAGTCATATAACAAAAGATGAATTGAAGTATTCATATGATCTAGAGAAAAATGTTCAAAATTTATAAAAAATTACTAAAAAATAAAGTTGGATATGATTTAAGTATACCATTAAAATGTTGCAAACACAAGAGGGGGGAAAGTTTAAGCTACATTTTATATGCTCACAAATCAACTAACTATTGTAACTTACCATTTTCCACCATCTTTCCGAGATGAATAACAGCAATCATTTCAGCATTTCTCACTGTGCTCAGGCGATGAGCTACAACGACTGTTGTTCTGTTCACCATAATCCTGTCTAGTGCCTCCTGCACTACCCTTTCAGATTCTGCATCAAGTGCACTTGTTGCCTCGTCTAAAAGCAAAATTCGCGGATCTTTCAGGATTGCTCTTGCTATGGCTATTCTCTGTTTTTGTCCACCAGAAAGCTGAGTTCCGTGTTCACCCACCATTGTATCTAGTCCCTGGATACAACATTAAAAGTTCCAGGTATACAAATAACTAATTTGATCATCAGGCAATAAGCAAACAAGCCAAAATTTGAAAATATCACAAGTATTTGAAACCTGTGGTAGTTTGTCAATAAACTTTGCAGCATTTGCAAGTTCTGCTGCAGCCCTTATCTCCTCGTTGGTTGCATTATCTTTTCCATAGGCAATGTTATCCCGAATGCTTAATGTAAACAACACAGGTTCTTGACTGACAAGACCAATCTTCGTCCTAATCCACTTGAGCTGAAACTCTTTGATATTGATGCCATCTATAAGTACTTCACCTGATTGTGGATCATAAAACCTTTCGATAAGGTTAATTACTGTCGACTTCCCACTTCCACTTTGACCTACAAAAGCTGCAGTTGCTCCACTGGGAATTGAAACAGAGAACCCAGAAAATATCTTTTCATCTGGTCTCGCTGGATAGCTGAAATAAACATCTCTCAACTCTATATCTCCATGAATATCATCTAATATCTTTCCTTTTGTGTCATAAGCATCTATATCTGGCACTCTATTAATAGTTTCAAACATCTTATAAGCTGCAGCTTGTCCTGCGGCAAAAGCACTCATGCAAGGAGATGCCTCTCCTAAAGACCTGAGGCGCAGAAACACCAATGAAACAACAGAAAAATGTCATAAAAAAATGGATAGCAATGCCTTAAGTTTAAAATTCTTAGTAGGACTTACATGGAAGAAACAAGCACAGCCACAATCACACTAATCACTTGACCACCACTGTAACCTTTATGCAATACCAACCTTGCACCATACCATATTGCAAAAGCATAAGCACAGAAAATAACACAATTTAGTAAACCAAGACCTGTTCCAGCAGCAAGACCTTCATAAACGCCTGAATTGTAAGATGTTACAAGATACTTCTTGTAATTTGCTATGGATTGCTTCTCCCCAGTAAAAGATGCAACCTAGATTGAAATAAACAATCGATATTACTCTGAAATGAATATTTGATTTACAGGAAAACGTTAAACTTCTGCAAAGATATAACTCACAGTTCTAATAGCCCCAATAGTCTGCTCAACCACGATTGAAGCTTTAGCGTAAGCATTTTGCCCTTTAGAAGCCTTTTTTGTGATCGCGATAGACAAAATCGTACCAGCTAACACAATCAAGGGAATGGCAGATAACAGCAAAAGGGCAAGAAGCCATCCTTTGGTGAATGCTACTATGAGACCTCCAATGACAGTTATTATCAACTGCGTAAATTTCCCAACCTGCAAAACAATACAATTATGTAATATATCCTGTTTTACCCAAGCATTTCATCATGATTGAACGAGAATTCGTAAAACCCTAAAACATAAATCTTGTAGACAGATAGGTGATCATCACTTCTGTCAAATTTCATCTGAATGATACCAGAACACAAAGTGTCCGATCAGCCTTATTTCCAGAAAAAAAAAAAAAGTAGAATTGTGAACCAATTTACTGCCAAGAATTGAGTAGATTATTCTATTAAAATTCTAAAACAACTGGATTGGATCTACAATTAAAGACAGAATCAATTGACTGATTTGTCAGAGAAAGAATCAAGAAAAATGTGAAAAATAGCAAGTGAAAGAGAGTGAGAAAACCTCAAAGTAGTCAACAATTCGGATTCACAAGTAATAGTTGTATGTAATTTTTTTTATTAAATATTATTATTTATAATATAAATATTATTAAAAATTAAATTTATATTATTTATATCGTATTTAATTATATATTTATTAATCGTGATAATTGATTAAAAAATTATTAACCTTATTTCAAAGGTTAGAAAAAGTTGGTAAAATTAAGGGACCAAAACGAAGTTTTGGTTTAACAGATATTACGCCTCAGGCCTCACGGAAGTATTAGGATAAAGTGGCAACTACCTTTTCGGACAGAGTGAAAATTTGAGTTAACGGACCATAATTTTATCAGTGATTTTTTTATCAAATATCACTATTTATAACATAAAAACTACAAAAATGAAATTCTTGTCATTTGTATCGTGTATTCATTAATTGTATTATCGTATCAGAAATTATCAGTCTTATTCTGTCTTCCTTTGTCTCCGTGTATGACACGTAGGGTATATGGAACAATGAATCCATTAAAATAAAGTTCTTTTTTTTGGCTGGTTGTAGGCAAGAACATGTGGATAAAAGCTAAATGACGTTAGTATTTTTATTTTAGGTTAATTTTATATATTTTTTATTTTTATTATTTATTTATAAATTAATTATATATTATTTTTAATTTGAAAATATTTTATATTATAAAGCATATAAATTTAATATAGAAAAATTTATTTTAAAATAATAAAAATTTATATAAATAATAATCTTTTAAAAATTTATAAAAAAATAAAAATTTCGTATATATCAAGTTAAAAATTTATTTTAAATTTAAATTTATCAAAAATATATATAAATTTATATATAAAAATATTTAAATTTATATATATAATTTATATAAAACCAATATTAAATTTATACTTATAAAAAGTAAAATTATCACTCTATAAATATTTTTAAAATAATTATATTTCTATAAAAAAGGACATTATGTAATTAATGCTACACTCTATAATTAATAACAGCGACATCTACTAACTTGAGAGCAAAAGCATTCAAGTGCACATTTCTATAATTAAGAAGGTATTTATTTCCTCCGTCCCACAAAAATAGATAATTTTGGACAAGTTACGAAAATTAAGAAATATGTGGTTAAGTTAATTATAAGTAGCAGTTAACATGTAGTTTTATAACATTATCTTTATTTAATAAACTGTTTTAATTGGATAAAAAGTAATTGGATGAATAATTCTGTATTGAAAATATGAAAATGTTATTAATTTAATAAGGATAAAAATGACTTTTAAATAATAAATAATTCATAAAAATAAAAAATTACCTAGAGACAATTAATATAAAAAAAATATTTATAAAAATAGGACGGACTGTCTTTTGAACAAAATCATTCTAAGTTCATAAAGTTTGGTTGGTTGTGCATTTCCGCTTTGAATCTCAGTAAATTTGTCTTCGTGAGGCATGAGCTGTGTCACATTCTAACCTCGAATTAGGTCTCATCGGAGGTGAAAATACCGATTTTGATTAAAGAAAAAAACAAAATCATTCAAGTACACTTGTAGAGAATTTTTTTGTACGACGATTTTTTAGGTTGGAGTTGCTCTTTCTTTTTGTTTATTGTTGTAGTGTCATTCTTCTACAACGATAAACAATATCAATAAGTCTAATGCAAAACATTTTGAATTTAAAAAAAATCGGTGATTGGTATAGTCCTTTTATATATTTCTTTCGTTCTTTCAAAATCGACACACTTTTCATATTCTATATTACATATTAATATTTTTATCCTCGTTTATCAAATGAATTTTTTGATTTCTCAATAAACCTTTTAAAGTCATAACAAGAACAACACAAAATTTAATTGACTTAACCACTACTACTCTCATTTTCTTAAAAATTATAATTTTTTTATTATGTATAATTTTAAGGAACGGCGAGAATAATTAATAGCGATAATAATTAATAGTGAATAGATGAATTACCTTCTCTCCCATAGCATCTTGTATAAGGACAGTGTCACCAGACATCCTTCCTATAACCTCTCCAGTGTTAGCTTCCATGTCAAAGAAAGCAATATCGTGTCTCAAAATGGTTTTCAGATACAATCCTCTTATTCGAGCTGCTTGTCTTTCTCCTGTTACCATCCAACAAGCAACCTCTGCAAATGATCAAGAACAGGTTTCTCAGTTCATATTGCTTTGATAAGTTACTGATTTCTTGAGTAAAACAAGCATTTTGGATTAGTTCTCACTGAGTAATGCTGCCAATCCACTTCCCACTGCCAAGTAAACAAACTTCAAGCATACCTGCAAGTGTTTTCATTGGAATTTTGCAGTAATATTCAATAGAATGCTTTGGAAAAAGGAGTTTTGAAGGAAAACTACCTTTGAAACTGCATCAACTGTGGCACTACCATGTTGGTTCTGTCCAAATGCATCACTTAATTCTCCAAACAGTATTGTCAGAAAGGGAAATGCTAATCCATTTCCAACAGCACCAACTGTGCCAAGAATCATCAGAAGGATATCTGTTGAATCTGCGAACGAAAAAAGTTTGTGAAATGGAACTGATTTATTAATCTCTTTATCTCTTTTGTTCTTCTCTTGTCCTCCATTTGGTGCAACTACTCTCTCCTCCTGTTTACGGCATTTTGATGAAGATGCCTCTTGGCCTGTGGTGTTGCCATTCTCAGTGGCCATAATACAACTACTCTCAATAAAACCTGACAGTTTATTAAATGCTCTCAATCAATATAAAAGCACCTGCAGAACAAATATAAACAGTGGCAGAATCATCATCTTACAGATAAAAAGAGGGAACTGATACGCACTTCAAGAAAGAGAGACTGGGAACTGATGAAGCTACTATGCATGTCATCCTCATACTTATAAACAAAGTTGTTGAACGTCATACTCGAACATTTACAGTTATCAACTGCTGTGAACTTCATAATGTCCATAAACAAAAAGTCGATGAGGACATATCTTGCTTATCCAATGAGATGAAAAAGGAATAGTCTGGCATGCACGTGTGAGCTTATCAACGATATAAATTGTAGAATCATCTAATACAAAACTAACTGAGTTATTAACACACAACATCATTATTATTATAAACCACATAATATTATTATCACGTTCTAAAAATTTCCAACAGAAAGAACCAATAATGGCTGCATAAATGGTTCCGTAAACAGAATATATGCCACTTTATTGGCCATAAAAGACATGCAATTTGCTTGATGAGAAAGCTTGATTGGCTTTTTGTGTAGGCCACCTAAATTATTTACAGCACACCAATAGACACTCACTGCAGGTTCCATTTTTTGTACTATGATTCTTCTCTTTTTCTACTAAATCCTACTCATATTCTAATAATGAGTATTGAATGGATTTCATCGTGTTTGCAAGCATATGTTCGTAAATAAGTTCATGCTCGTGAGTAAGTATATATTCGTAAACCCAATAGATGAAGAAGTCGAATGTATTATCATTAAAACCTAACTTTTGTTTGTAGGTTCAACAATAAAGAAGGTCAACTAACACATTAAGATTGTGGGGTTTGATAACGAACCTTAGTTCGTGGGTTAGTTCGGCCTCTTTTTTAATATTTTTTAGGGAAAATTTAACAAACCTTATACTCAGAGATTACATATTGAGAAAATAACCAATAATTTTGTTAATTAAAAATATGGAAATTCAAACATTTTATATTTAAAAAATAGCCAAATCCTAATTAACTGAAAATCAGCATAAATCATGCGTGATTTTTACTCCTAAAATCTCTCTCAATTAAAATTCCCAAATCTTACAAATTTTATCTTTCAGAAAATGGAATATCAAAATTGAAAACAGCCAATCTTCACCATTATGGATTAAAAGAAAAAAAGAAATACATTCCAATTATTTCTTTTCTTCTTCGAATTCAAGTAGTTACTATTCACGAAACATGTTTGGAGAAATCAGGGAATGTGCGTCAATCCAGGTACACAACTTTCGAAATTCCATAATCACAACATTGTTTCAATGTTTTATCGAATTGATTTTATCTATCTGATTCTGTATTTCGTAATCAGATTTTGTATTTCGTCGTTCAAAACGGTTCTCGTTATCAAAGTTCATAAAGGTTCACAAATGTTCACATACACATAGTTCAAACAGAAAACTCAGCAAACTATTCAATCGTTTTTAAGGTTCACAGAGATTCATAAATTCAAATTCACACTACATGTTATCAGCTTGAACCATTTTATAAGATTTTTTGAAGTTCACATAACCAAGTTCAGACAACTTATAAGCTAAGACAGTATATCTAAAATTCACAGAAGTTTACAAAGCCAAGTTCAACACATTTTAACAGCTCCTCATTCTTATTTCTAAGGTTTACAGATTCAAGTTCACACACATTTTATTAGCTCCTCTTCATATTTCTAAGGTTCACATAAGTTCATAGATTCAAGTTCACACTACATATTATCCGCTTGAACCATATTATAAGATTTTCTTAGGCTCACGGAAGTTCACAAAGCCAAGTTCACACAACTTATAAGCTACAACAATATATCTAAAGTTCACAGAAGTTCACAAAGCCAAGTTCACAAAACCAATGAAAATTGCACCACACACCGTCAATACTCGAAACCCCAAAAAAGACGACTGCGATACTTCTGTTCGATCAAACAGTAGAAAAAATGAATAAAAACTGAATATGAAAGGGCGCGACTCAATAGTTTCGTGTGAAAGGGTTGGAATGTGAAAGACGCTCTTTTAATATAACTGTATCTTTAATTTTCAAATTTCAGCGTTAAACAAGGTGATATGATTTGACTATTTTCATAATATACAAATATTAAAATGACAAAAATATAATATAAATTTAACTATTGACATAATCATAATTAACAAAACTATGGTGTTATATCTTAAAAAATAAACTTAAAAGGTGACATCCTTGGTAATTACCACTATTTTTTAACCAAGTGAATTGCATATATACTTCCGCTAACATTTATAATTACAAGCTTTTAACATATGAGATATTTTTGTCATTACAACTTTATTTATTTACATGCGTACGGTGACGAAATTTTATTATCTTTTATCACTTCAATTTTATGTGTCACTGCTCTCAAGTAAACAATCCTAACAAAAAAACACTGCACCAAATAAAATCACTAAAATATATTCTCTTTCTCATCAAAATCAACATTTAATCAACAATATTGTAGCAACAAACTAAATCAAATTCAATTCTTTTTCAACAAGATTACATAAAGAAACAAAACTAATTTTTTTTGGGTAAATAAGCTACATCTATTAGTTGAAAATTAAAAACAAGACTTTTCCTTCAAATTTAATTCATTGTATTGAATATCATACTTTTATTTTTTTAGCCATGAATGACATACTCATTCTAATTCATTATGCCAAAGTTTGAGATTTGCAATAAAAATTAATCAACTTAAAAAATGCATAGTTTTGAGAAGTGGCAAAAAATACATCATTCTAATATCAAAATTAGAAAAATATACATTATTTTATATTAGAATGATAAGAACAAAAAAAGTTTAAACATGCAGTTTAACATAGCATACATAAAAATATATACATTTTGTTTATATTAGAGTGATAATAACAAAAATAATATAAACATACAGTTTAAAATAACATACATAAAAAAATACACATTTAGTTTATATTATAATGATAAGAACTGAAATAGTTTAAACATATAGTTTAGCATAACACACACAAACATATTTAAAAAAATTTTAAACTTTAAAATTCTAAATTTTTATAAAATATATACTTAGTTTATATTGAGCATCTAATATAAACATACTTAATATTAAGTATATGCTTAATATATAGGTAGTATATATTAAAATAATAAGCAAAATCAAAGTTAAAACATCTAGCTAAAAAATATTACATGCAAAAAAAGTATACAATCAGTTTATATTAAAACAACAAAAATAGTTATGACAATGTTTTATACTTTAAATTCTATGTTAAAAAAACTGAAACGAGTAATGAGTAAAAAAAACTTAATATCAACTTTTGAAAGACTATAATCTAATTATGAATACCTTAATATATATTATGTTCATATTAAAATAATAAGTAAAAAATAAACCAAAGTAGAAAACATAAAATTAAACATATAAGAGAAACAAATAAAGAGACAAAGTTTTCATAAAGTATGTACTCAATTTATGTTTAGTATATAATATAATAATAGTACTTATAGAAGTTTCATAAAAAATCAGTAGAAAAAATACAACAAATCATAAGCATTGAAACGATAAAAAAAATACAACAATTCTATTGAAATGATATTAACATAAAGTGTATACTTAGTATATAGACAGTTTTTATAAACATACGATGTAAACTATTTTAGAATAAACATATAATCAGTTTATAGGAAAAAAATATTTTAGTAGATGCATGCATTATAAGAAATATGTATTTTGGTTATACCATACAACAAACATATAAAACCTTGTCACAATCATTTTTCAAAAAAAAAAAAAGATGAAATCATTAAAATAATATAATAGTGTAAAATCATAGAAACAAGATAATACAAAATAATAAAAAAATGTGAGATAAAATTTTCACATGAGGGAAAAATTAACAGTCTGAAACGCAAAAAAAAGATAGTAAAAATAAAAATAATTAAAAAAAATAATCAAAACTACAAAATAAAAATTTACACTAATAGAATCATTTTCAATTAATCAAGCTAAAAACATAAATATTTAAAATAAAAAATTATTCCACCATTTATTTTTCTTTTCAGAGTAAGATGATAACATGTAAGTTATATACACAGATATAACTATTATAATTTGAAAACCTGTAACAAAAAGAAGTTACAATATTGAAAATGGAAGGCAAAAGTGTTTCAACAAACTATATTAAAGACAAATTCAATGACTCATCGTCTGTGGGTTCAGCGGTTAAGGGGTTTAACTCTCACACTAAGGGTGGACGGTTCGAATCCTGGAGCCGTAGCGGCGCTTTGGGAGGCATACAGGCCCGCTGGTCTGCTGGTTCACCAGGCTACCCGAAAGGATGCTCTCTGCCCTTAGCTTATGGGCTAGCTCAGCCCTTGCCTAAAATTTTTATACAAAAAAAAAAAGAAAATTCAGTGAGTGATTTGAAGAAAAATTAAAGCGAATTTTGATGAGTGAGAGTATGCAATCACAAATTACTAAAGGTCAAAGCTGCAACTTTATTCTAACCATTTCATTCATCGGGACTTCATGCTTCCTTTGAGATGATTTGTAGGAATAGAAAAGAAAATGAAAAAACAAAAAGCTAGAGAAGGAAATATG
>CANYCX010457656.1:0-12170 GCA_948193385.1 Breynia disticha f. nivosa
TATTTCAGTTTAGACATTCTGTCCTTTTTTTTTTCATATTATTTTAAATATTATTTTTTTATTTAACATATATATATATATATATATATATATATATATATATATATATATATATATATATATATATATATGTTATGTATATTTGATTTCTTTCATTTTGTTATTAAGGTGTTGGTGAAAAAGTTGTTGATACGAGCATATACTTTGTTAGATGTACTTAGTAGAAGGATCAAAACATTGTCAATGCTATCACATAAAACTTTTAAAGAAAAATTTGTAGGAGTTTCAAGATTTAAGATGAGATAAACTTATTCATGATATTAATGTGTTTTGTAAAAACTTTTGGATTCCTGTCATTGACATGACAACCACTAGAAGAAAAGGAAGTCGATATTTGCAATATAACAGGGAAGGTTGTCACTAACCATCATTTTTCCTTGTTGAGATTTTTTGCAAGGTAATTTTTTATATCTTCTTACTTCTCAATCAATTATTTTTATTATACTCAAATATTAAAAATTTTATTTTTTATTTGACAATTGTTAGGTGGTTGATATGCTATATCAAGAGATGGATAATTGTTTTCCTAAAACTAATACATGATTGCTTTCTCGTATTTCTTGCCTTAACTCAATATTTTTCATTCACTTTGTTTCGATGTTAACAAGTTAGTCCATCTAACTCATCTTTATCCGAGTAATTTTTTTCTTAACTAGTTAACTAATTTATCATTGATTCAATAAGAACTTGAGACATGTGTTTAAGACTTGAGAAGAGATGCATGATTCAGTGACCTTTATAATTTGGAAAGTCTTGCAAAGAAAATGATTGAAATCTTCATAGCTACTAAAGATGAATATAGTGCTTATAGAATATAAATAAACAACAATCAATTGTCGCGTCTTAGTTCTTGAAGAAAAAGCGTTGTCGGTGCATAATTGTCATCGTTATTTAGCAATATATGATGTATCAATTTACATTGAATATTAAACATGTTATCCATTTTTAACTAGTTTAATTTCATAAATAAAGTAATTCTAGTATTTAGTAAGCATTTTTTTACTTAAACAAAAATTTTGAATTGTCATAATTAAACTAGAATATAATTCTAAAAAAAAACATAATGTAATTGGATAATTTTTTTTTCACATATTATATCTGTGGAATGTATCGTGCACCTATAGGGATTAAATTCCAAATTCGCTAATCTAATCTAATAAAATAAAATTTTCTTAACAAAAGGCACACTATGCACACCTGTAATTGCCCTATCTAAAACCAAATCTTTTCCACCAAAAGCTATAAGTATGCATCATTTAATACGATTGACAAGCTAAGAAACCAACGTTTAGAAGCCAAAAAAAGACCACTAAACTCATATATCCATTGCTGAAACCATAATTGATGCATCATTTAATTTGATTTTTCCTCCATTGAAACACCTTCCATAACAAGCAACCCATTCTCACATCCCCAAACCACAAGTGCAAGCTACGCCTTAACCAACCCAACCATACCCACTTTTACTCTTCAACTCTCTCATTACTATTCATCTCATTACGACTTCAGACACTTACCTCAAACTTACCATAACCAACCCTCCTCAGCTTCATGAAAGCTCCTTCTCATCTTCTGGCGTTATCATTTCCTTCAATCCTCCTACTTTTGCCCTTTTCTTTTGTTTTTTTAATCTTCTTCTCTCTCTTTTCAACTTCAACAACATTCTCAACCACTACTAATCGTAGGAGACACTACTCTTTCTTTATTAGGATTAGTAAGCTAATTAAATCTTCTCCTTATAACCATTTTATTGATCATAATATTCTTTCTGTTTAATGCAAACTCCAAGTTTTGAGGAGACCTCCAGTTTAACCTTCAAAATATATCGTTCATGGCTAGTTATGGCGCCTCTCCCATGAATGCTGCCGCCGCAACCAATTTTGTAAGAGTTAATCTTTTGCTTCAACATCTTTATTTTTTTTTTCCTAGGAAGTCGATCAAATCGAAACTATGAGCAAAAGCTTTTTTTTTTCATTCGATGTTTTGAAGGAAATATGATTTCAATGAAGTTGTTAATTCTTCTATTCACTATTTTCTATCAAGAGATTATTCTACCTAGCAATTTTGATAGTGTGATCTCGTTTTTAATTCTTATAATTTTCAGAGTTTATTTTGATGAATCGTTATTGCCTATTGGTGACTTTGTTTATCTTATTTTGTGTGGTTTTCGTTGCAGTTAAGAAAGAAGAACATTGGAAGACAAAAGAGAGAGGCACTTGAAAAAGAGGTATGACAATATGATGAATTAATAGGTTCACATGCATCAATCTGAATTTCAAAATAGGATTTCTCCTTTGAGTACATGCCCTTTTCTTTTTGGGATGAATATGACTCTGATATATATAAAATTTCTGTCTTATATTTAGTAGAGCTATATATGTTCTGATAATGTTCAAGAAAATACCTGCATGATGAACCTTCATCAACTTTTTGTTTTGTTCTTTTATGACATTTTTCAATCCCTCAATATGAAAATAAATTTGTGTCATGAGTTATAGACATCTTAACTCAAGTATATTATCTGAAATATTACTATAAACTTACTAAACCTTTCATTAAAAGTATATTATAATTCAGTAATTAACCTCAGTTGAGCAAAAAAAAAAATGTCTCAACTCCAGACACCAATTATTGTTCATTCAATATTTTTTAGAATATTTACACGAGTTATTGTTTAATTTTTTTTAAAAAAAATTAATACAAGTAATATTTGACAACATTTTTTGCCATGCATTACCAAAGCTAGAATAGTCATGCTTGTTATATTGATTGGTTTATTTTCACGAATGTCTACCTAAATTTATCTCTCTAAATGATAAAAATTTTTATTTCATTTGGACTAATGATTCTCTTTGATAAAGTATTGAGTATTTTACAAGTAAATTTATTTGATTTTATTGGATACTTCAAAGAGTTATCACTATTCTTACAAGCTTTAGCTTTAGCTAGATGATGAATATGATCCAATCCAGTCTTCATATGCTGCCTCACAAATCAATATTCGACTCTTCCATATACTTTAGTGTTTTCAATATTATAATTTTAGCACATCCATGGTCAGGCCACAACACTAATTCTTCGCCCTGCAACAAATATTTATTAAATACGAAATTTGATGTATAAATGCAATGCAGGTGTCTACTCTTCAAACTATGTTACAGCAAGAGGTAACAATGCATGAAGTTTTAGAGCGCATTCATAATAACAAGGCCAATGATCCCGACATCTCTATACCAAGCTTCCTTCCTCCTAAGGTCAAGGAGCTGTTAACTGAGTTAGCAATGGTGGAAGCAGAAATATCTCGATTGGAAACTCAAATAAGCCAGCTTCAACTTGGTTTAAAAACCGAAAAAAAAACCACCATTAACGACAAAGATCAGGTTAAAAAACCAAAACATGTAACATGGCATCCTGCAACTCCAATGCACCACCTTCAAACTGCTCGTTTCTCAAATTCTTCTGCTACTTCTACTCCATTGCACCATTTCATCAACAGAGGTGACACTTTTCAAGAAAAATCGTCCTTGGATCAGACCAAAGCGTTGCATTTCATAAGTAAAGCAATCAAAGGTGACTTGTATAGTAGTAATGACTTCACTATGGTCAATGACAACAAAATGGGGACTTCAAGAGATTATTTAAAAGAGCTCAATGTCATTCAAGAGGAGTCTAAATTTCAAGACAGAATTCCGAGGAAAAGTGGGTTGTTGAAATCTCATTCTCCGTTCCGAGACTTGCGAGATCCCAGATATTCATCACCTAAGGTATGATCGATAACTCTCGTCATCTGAAGTTGATTATAGTCTCACAGAGTTACAAATTTACTGAAATATTCTTTTTAAACACCTGTTAATTTCTTCTTAAATTGCTGGTTTTATCAAAAACAATTTACACATTGGCTAATTTATGAGTTTGTTGTCAGCCAACAAGAGAACGAAATGCAGAGGTAGTTCCCCCGGAAATACTACCAAAAGCACTTTCAAATTCAATACTATCAGAAGAGACCACACAACAATGGCAACCCAACAAGTTGTCAGAGAATATAATGAAATGTTTGAACTTCATATATGTGAGGTTGCTAAGAACATCAAGAGCAATGGAACTGGAGAAGTCCGGACCTGTTTCCAGGTCACTGCACTCCTCTTTGATATCAAGAAGTTTCAGGTCCGAAAACAGCATCAACCCCAAGTCTAGCCTTATATTGCAGAGAGAGTCGAGACAACAAGATCCGTATGGCATTTTTGACGTTGAGGAATCTATTCCCAGAGATATTGGTCCTTACAAGAACTTGGTTATATTCACTTCAAGTTCTATGGACACTAAGTGCATTTCTAGTTCCATTCCTCTGCTCAAAAAGTTAAGGTATGGACCCTGAATCGAAGGACTCTACCAAATGTGCCTTCATCAGGAATATTTTCATTCCTTTTTAATCAATTATGTGTTTTGATTTTTGTTTGATCATTTCTTGTTGAAATTGCAGGTTATTGATGAACTATCTGCAGACAGTTGACTTGAAATTGTTGAGTTATCAACAGAAGCTAGCATTCTGGATCAACATGTACAATGCTTGCATAATGCATGTATATTATGGATTTCTTTTAACGCTATTTCTTTCGTTTATGTCATTTAGATTGCTGATGTGATGCGCATATGATAATCCTGCACATTCATCAGAGATAAGCAGCAGTTAATAAACTCTGCATACATTTGAAAAGCATGACTGGAGAAAATTTAAGAATTCGAAATGGAGAATTAAACCACTAACTATTTTAGAATACAATACAGTGTGATTCCTTCTCTGATAGACATAGTGATGCTTCGTAAAAGCTGCAGGAGCACATCAGAATATTATTTCATATTTTTTTATGATTAGTTCTTTTTTTTTTTTCCCAATATGCACTTATTATATATTCCCATTTCAGGGTTTTCTCCAGTTTGGTGTACCCTCTTCCTCAGAAAAATTGCTTTCATTAATGAACAAGGTACTTCTAAATCTTTCTACTGCAACTTATAGTTTAGTTGAGTAAGGATTTTAATTGTGGGTTGGCTTTAAATTTATAAGAATTTAAGCACTTATTGAAAGAGAAAATGCTAGAACTGATCAATTGCCTTGATTCTGATTAGTTGGCTTATGGTTGAATTAATATTTCAGGCAACTCTAAACATAGGTGGCAACACCATTAATGCTCAAGCAATTGAGCATTACATTTTGAGGAAACCTGGATCTTCCAATAAGGTATATTTTAATCACGCCAATCTTGTACAACATTTCTGAACTTCTCGAAAGCATCACAATTGATTATTTCATTCAAATTCAAATATTATTTTGAATAGTTTGTTCAAAAGAATGATAAACAAGACGATAAAGAAACCATCGTTCGTAACCTCTATGGCCTGGAGTCAACTGATCCTAATATCACATTTGCTCTTTGCTGTGGAACTCGATCATCTCCAGCAGTAAGTTCTAACAACCAAAGCCATCCAATATTTCAAAATTCATTCAGAAGCATAAATACATAACAAAAAGAACTTATAAATGCAGGTTCGGATATACACAGCAGATGGTGTTACGACAGAGTTGGAGAAATCTAAACTAGAATATTTGCAAGCTTCGGTAGTGGTAACAAGCACAAAAAAGATGGCATTTCCAGAGCTTCTGCTACGAAATGTTGATGATTTTGCCATGGACGAAGACACATTAGTTGAATGGGTGTGCCATCAGTTACCAACTTCAGGGACATTAAGGAAATCAATAGTTGATTGCTTTAGAGGCCACAATAGCGGCAAAATCCCAACCGTCACTGTTGACAAGATTCCTTACGACTATGAGTTTCAATATTTGTTGGCAATGTAGTTCATATTTTTTTGCAACGTTTTGATAATTTTTTTTATTGCAAATTATGCAGCTATATTGTTGATATTAAATGGTTTTTAAAAGAAATGTAACCTTCTAAATAAGGAGTTATCAAATCAATAATATTATTTGGTTTTGGGTTGGGGGGAATATTTTTGCAAAGATGAACAAGTGTTTGTCGTGGTTTGGTGTTGCTATGTACTCTGAGGTTATGTTTTCTTTTATTAGCAAAGATTATTTGTTTCCTGAGGTTAGTTGTTCTGAATGAAGCCTCCAGTTCCTTTCTGGTGGCAGAACTTGTTAGTTAATTTAAGTGGGGTCTAGGATATAGCATTAAAATATTCATAAAAAAATTGATCACATCTAGAAATCATAGATGAGTAAAAGAGATTTGAGGACAAAAAGTCATAGTTGAGAGGACAATGATGTGTTAAGAAAGAGAGTTTTTTTTTTGTTACATTAGAGAGTTATTTTTGTTACATTGGAGAGTTATATTGAACCCATCAGTGAGGATACAATATGCATTGTACTACGGGGGCTTAGCCATTTTAGAAAATGAAACTCCAGCAATATCTTCCATGAGAATTCGCTTTACTTCCTCCAGGGGATTATCCAAAAACTGAGCACCCAACGGTTGCAATAGGCCAAGGTTCGCCAACTTGCCAACGTATTGGTTTCTTTCTCTAAAAACATGTTAGAACCGCACCACGCAATCCCTTGTTAGAAAGCTTTTGTAGCAGGTAATAATGGGGGCCAGCGGGTGATGATCAGGTACGATACCTTTTTTCCAAGCCCATGTTAGCACATAATATAATCCCCAGAGCTCAGCCCCGATAACATTTGTGTGACCCAGATTGCAAGAAAAACCACCACCCATTGTCAGTCTTCGTTCCTAATCAGCCGACCGCATGCTGCGTTTCTGCCTTCCTTTGAAGCTCCATCAGTATTAAGTGACGCCCATGATGTCGAGGGAGGAACCCACCCAATGAAAATCTCACTTTTCTCATCACTTAACCGTTCCGCCTTGCTGAAAGTATGAGCTAAAATTGCTCCTCGTGAAACACAAGTTTGTTTCTAGCCTTCCAAATCCACCAGCAAATAACCACAATGGTTGCACTCCATGGAAGGTCGTGCCGTAATGGTGCAGTTGTCAAAACATTCGAATGGATCCAATCCAGCCACTGTCGTAGGAAAAAATACCTTGGGTCGGTATCCTGAAAAATACCATGCCAAATGTCCAATGTGACTCTGCAGTCTCTAAAGAGATGCAAAGGAGTTTCTGCTGTCGATTCACATAATTTGCATCTTCTATCCAACGCAAGCCCTTTGTCCACCAGCCTAGACTTTGTAAAAATCCTGTCTTGTATAAGGAGCCAAACAAATAATTTCTGTCTCTTTGTGATTTTTAGCTTCCAAAGGACTTTCCAAATTGGTCCCATCATGTCGTGTCTCCAATCATTTTTTTTCTGGAGTTCATGCAAACAATATGCATACTTTACAATGAAAAACCTCGGCTATTCAGTATCCATGTGGAGGCATCTGACTTTCCATTTAGCTGGACTTGTTTTGCTACCATTTTGAGGAGTATATGGTTGGGTAGAAACATACTAAACTCCCTCCAGTTCCATTGATTATGCACCCAAAAATTAGTCACCGTCCTGTCAATTAAGTTCTCTGACAGAGGAGAAGATAACCAATTCCATAGCAAAGTATTACCAAGCCATCTATCGAACTAGAAGATGTGTTGCTTCCATTAAAGACGACCTTCCCCAAACCTTTATTAATAATTTTCGTTAGCTGGCATATCCCCTTCCAAGTGGCTGAGCCTCTTTGGAAACTTTGGCAAACTTCTAAACCTGTCTTTCCTCTAGCATATTTGGCTAGTAGAAATTTCACAAGTAGATTATTCTCTCCAGAAACCACTCGCTAAGTCTGCTTTGCAATGAGGGCCTTATTAAATGACCCCATTTTATGTATCTCCAGTCCTCCATCTGTCTTTGGCTTACAAACCTTTTCCCAATTGACTTTATAGAAGACCTTTCTCTCCAAAGAAGTCCCCACAGGAATCTCCTTTGACACTTATCCATCTCCTTTAACATGCTTTTAGGCAGGAGGGCGATTTGCATAAAATATGAGGGGATAACCGAAGTTACAGATTTAAAGAGTGTGGAACTTGCAGCTAGAGAAAGGCATTTCAATTTCCACCCTTGTAGCCTGCTTTGCAGTCTCTCCAACACGTGATTGTAGGTTTGCTTGTTGATCCTCGATTGAATGGAAGGGACCCCTAAGTAGTTCTTAAACTTCACAAAAGGAATCCTAGGAATCTCACTCAATTGTTTATTATATACAAAAAGCACCTTTGTAGATACTAACAGACTTGACTTTGAGAAGCTGATTTTTTTTGTCCTGAATCCCAGCAGAATAAATCAAAACAGTCTCTAATCTGGGCTGCTTGGTTGTACTTAGCTTATATAAACAACACTAGGTCATCCACGAAGCAAAGGTGTGATGGCATAGGGCCACCCTGTGATACTTGCGGATACCCTTTGGTTAATAAGGTGGCCAAGCCTCTCTAAACATAGGACAAAGAGGTATGGTGACAATGGATCATCCAACGTAATCCCCGAGATGATTCAAAATCCTCTATTATTTCACCATTCCAGCAAATTCTGAAGGAAGGGGAAATAATACACAACATAATGACTTTTATAAGTGATTTAGGCAGTTGTAGATTGATTAAAGTATCCTCAATAAAAGGCCGTTCCAATCTATCATATGCTTTTTCCAAGTTAAGCTTTACCATCATCCCACGACTAGTACCTCTGTCTGAACAAAATGAGTGTAGAATTTCTTAGTAGATCAGAACATTATTAGAGATATTTTTACCATGTATGAAACTATTTTGACATAGGGAAACTATTGCAAGAATCAGGGGCTTGAGTCTATTGACAATGACCTTTATGATGGTTTTGTAAGCCACATTACAAAGACTGATAGGCCTGAACTACTTGATTATTTTTAGAGCTTGAACTTTCGGAATGAGGACTAATAGTGTCGAGTTTAGTTCTTCTGGTAGCTTTTCTTTGTTCAAACATTCCAATTCCACTGTGATGAGGCCCTGGCCAACAATACCCTATAGTCTTTGATGGAACACTAGTTGGAAATCGTCAGGGCCTGACACTTTATAGGGGCTCATCTAAAAAATAGCTTGTCTAACTTCCTAAGACGTAAAAAATTGTCGTAGATTAGCCATTGCCTGCTGGCTCCAAGGCAGAAACTGACAAGGAGTGGTAATATTCCCTCTTTCCTCTCTTTCCGTAGCAAAAAGAGTTTTGAAATAATCAAGAGCCATTTTTTCATCTCATTCTGCTCCCATACCCACTCACCATCATCCTTTTTTCAGCCCATTAATCTTATTCCTTTGTCGTCTGATGAGGGTAGTAGTGTGGAAATACTTGGTGTTCCTGTCCCCCTCTAAAATCCACTTCTCTCGTGATTTTTTGTACCACAACATCTCTTACTCTTTCGATACCACTTCAAGTTGTTTTCTGAGAGCCTCCTCAAGTTTGATTAGTCCTCAATTAAAACCTCGGTCTAAGGCCTTTTGAATCTCGACAATTCAAGCAATTAATCTTTTCTTCTTTTAAAATATATTACCGACAACATCCTTATTCCACTTGAGCAAGGAGTTGTTCATATCCTGAGATCCTTGGACAAAACCTCTGCAGCAGTTCCACTCTTGTGTCCAAACTTAGGGTGTTCAAAATAGGCTTCGTGGAACCTGAAAGGTTTGGTTGCACCAGCATGTTGTTGGTCCAGTTGTAGTTGAATGAGAAGGGGCATGATCAGAAAGATTCTGGCAAGATGCTCAGCATTCAACCATCTCACCCTGTCATCTATATTACATAGCAGTGTAGCACCCTGTCAAGTCTTCACAAAATTCTATTTCCTACTATTACCCTTCGAGCCCATATAAATGGCAAGCCAGAGTATTCCATATCAATAAGACTCAGCAGAGAAATCCAATTAGCAAAAAGCACTCTATCACTTAATCTCCCTCCTCCCCTGCTACACTCAAAGGTCGACACAATAGGATTAAAGTCTTCAGTTACCAATTAGGGATTTCATTATGGCGATTGTAGCATCTATGTTTTATCCCAAAAATCAATTCCAGCCCTTCCATTAGGGTGGCGATATACGACCGTAAGTACCCATTCATCACCATTGGCCATTTTAACCTCCGCATGAATAAAGCAGTGGTTCATTTCAATAACCTGTAGGTTTAATTTAGTAGTATCCCATAAAATCCATAAGCCTCCACTAAGGGCCTCCGCTTCTTGTCTGACTTAACCCAATAAACCAAGTCTTCGCTAGGCAATATCAGTATTGTAGCCACTATTTTTTGGTTCAGCTAAGATAATTATGATGTTGAATTTCTTGATCAGCAATTTTAAATGACTAAGATACTTCTAATTTCCAATGCCACAGACATTCCAAAACATAAGTGGCATCATAATAAAAAGGAAGAAGTAGAGAGGACCCAAACCTTCCATTTCTATTCTGAGGGAGAGTGCCCTATAGCCTTCCTCAAGAGTCTACTGCATGAATCTCTGGATAACGATCGGTGCCAAATGATTTGAGTCCCTCTATCATTCCCTCTTCCTTTCCTAGGTCTGTGGTCAGCATGGGACGTTGGGTTAGGAGCTGGAAGTGGACAGCTAGGTTGATTCATTGGTGGCTGGTGCTTTGGGTCTGGTGGTCTCGAATGAAAAATCTCCATTGACTTTCCCAGGGCAGAAACTACATCGTCCTCAGTTGTTAGCATTTATGGTGGGTCTTGTCCTTCCTTCAAATTCCTCCTTATATCTGCACTGACTATTAAGGGTTCACTTGAACGTGGGCTTGTGTTTGGGCCTACTTTTTTACTTGGACCTACCCCATCTACTTTGCAGGCTCCAAGGTTACCCCCTTTAATTTGTCTCTGAGTTTGAGTAGAGAGCTCCATATTTTAGCCTCATAAGTATTGGATTTGCCAACCTCAAGATGTTTCTCCTTTTTCTTTAGTCTTTTATTTTTTGGAGGACGTGAACATCGCTTTCATTGATGAGATGCCTCTAGAAGGACAACTGATGTTCTCCATGTCTTGTTGCCATACAACATCCGTATCCATAGAATCCATGTGCATTAAATGTTGAAACCTATTGTCGGATGAGATCCGTTCTGGTGGTGCATCTTTTTACTTGTCTCAAGTAGTGGCCCTGCTTTTAAATGATGTTTTTTGAGAAATTGCAATGCCCCAAAAATACCCAATTTTAAATTCAACAGAAACACAGAAAATAGTGTAGAACAGGATGGAGAACGGTGTGGCAAACCGTTCTCCAAACCGTTTGAATCATTGTGGGTAGACAGTGCACGCGAACGGTGAGGAGAACGGTTTTGTAAACCGTTCCCCAAACCATTCTAGCCGGAGAGTTTGTCTCAGAATGTACGAATGGGATGCCAAACGGTTTTGGAAACTGTTTCCCAAACCGTTCGCATCGTGCAGAAGTTTAAATTAGAATGCGGGACAGAAATCAAGAGGGAGGAAAGAAATAGGTTTAGACCAAATACCCACCCAACTCGACCTTGAGCCTTCCCACACTCAAAACCTTCAATCCAAACATGTATCCACTCCGAAAACATCAAGGAAAACATCCACACCTTTAGATTTTCCCTCCTCTCTCTCATACTCTTCACATTCTTGGTGTGTGAAGGAAGAACAAGGTAAGTTCTTCATAAACCCTAATTTTTCTGAGAAAGATGTATGGAAATTTATGGGTTTTCTAAGGTTACGTTGAGGGTTGTGTTAGGATTAGAATGTGAGATTTTGGTTGGTTTAAAAATGGGTATGGGTGAGTAAAAAGGGATTTAGAATCTGAAGAAATTGGGAAGGAAATGTTAGGAAGTGAAACATGGTATGTGATAATCAATTGTGATATGTGTAGGTACCGTGGTTTGGGATACGAATCGGAGGACGGGCGAGGAACACTAGCTTGGAGCCCGAGGTAAGTGTGCTCAACACTTACACCCCGAAGTGTTGAATTTCATGTGAACGTTCTTGTGTTATTAATATTAGAATTTGCATAAATATTGTGATGATGCTTGCCATGAAATTTTGATTGTGTTATGATGCGAAATTGAGATGGGTGATTGATTGGTTAATGTGTTGGGGAAAATGGTATACGAATAAATGTTTGTTTCTTTGTGATTGATGCGG
>CANYCX010458132.1:0-11114 GCA_948193385.1 Breynia disticha f. nivosa
GTTTTGTTTTATTTTGTACGAATATTAAACAATATCGGATATTATATATTATATTTTATACGCACATTAGAAAATTTCGGATATTATATATGATATTTTGTTATAATATTTTATATAATATTTCTTTTAATTTTTAAATAATTTTTTTATTTATAACCAAATCTTGGAGTCCACGTGGACATCACAAATTTTCGCGTCCACTTGGACGCCAAGATTTAGCGTCCACGTGGACGCCAAATTTGCATCCACTTGGACGCCAAATATTTAGAGTCAAGCATTTTCGCGTCCAAAATTTTGGACGCTAAATGCGCGATTTTTTGTAGTGAAAGCTCTTCTGACATTTATCTGTCCACTTATAACTGGCATTTTTCCACAGCAAACTAGTGAGGGGTCTCGCTAATATAGAAAAGTCCTGAATGAATCTCCTATAATAGCCTGCCGGACCAAGAAAACTCCGAATTTCAGTGGCATTCTTGGGTACTTTCCAATCTTCCACAGCCCTAACCTTGGAAGGATTTGGCTGAACACCCCAAACCATAGATAACATGCCCCAAGAAAGCTACTTTTTCTAACCAGAATTCACACTTTGAAAACTTGGCATACATCTCATTTTCTCGCAAAATCTGAAGTGTTAACATCAAATGCTCCGCATGTTCATCACGGCTCTTTGAATATATCAGGATATCATGAATAAATACTATAATGAAGGCATCCAGATAATACTTAAACCCGAAAATCAAAGTTTAAATAAAAATAAAATAAAATAGTATTCAATCCAATTCATTTAAAACTCCTTACACAAACTTTCATACATATATTTAGAATTCAATCCAATTCATTAAAAACTCCTACAGATAATACTTTCTTTTCACAAAGAATACACTTAACTATGCTCCCTAAGAGCCTCACATATTTAATCACTCATCTACAACTCTCATGTGCATGAATGAATACAAATGCCATCAATCATGCTTCCATAAATGACTATGCCAAGTTTCCATCAAATACACAAATCACATTTTCAATATACAATTCAAATCAAACCATCACTTCACATAGTCATTTAATACATACATATACTTACTCATTCCTCAAGCTTTTATCAACAAAACAACCACCCTCAACACTTGTTCATAAAGATATATATATATATATATATATATATTTCATATATCACATTATCAAACTCATCATCAATCAAAATCACTCAATGTCATGAAATCATTTCATTCCATAAAGTATACAAGTCACACAAATCTATATCATACAACTTCTCACAAAAACATACAATTCATAATTTTAACCAAACAATCACACAGTCACACAAATTCTAGAAACCGCGCTCGAGTTGCTTACCTGAGATCTCACTTCCCTGTCTGGGAACCAGAACCTCCTGCCCCGTCAGTTTTCGATCCTCCTAAATATATATATAATCAAAGATTATATTAATCATATGTTCACTATTACTTCCCAAAATGATATTATAACAATGTAAATATGTTCACATGTATGTATATACCATTCTTTTACATTTTCTTATTCCTTAACCAACAACCACCACCTAACCTTCATAAATTCCCATTAACTATATACCCTTTTCATTAAATTCACCTTCTCTTTAATTCATAACCATACCTAACTCACTTAATACTCTCTTTACAATAGAATTCCACAAATCCAACCATTCAACACATATGCCATACGTCATTTCCTCCCACTTCCTTATCAAATTTTCTAAGTCATTTTTCCTGATTTCAAATTAATTTGTCCTCATCAACTACCCAATCAAATTGGTTATGCCATTAACCTTAAATAAGACCAAGGAACATAACTTTAACATCAAAACTTTAAACCAACCCTAGGTTCACCATATACCATTTTCGTCACTTTTAACCTTCCTTCACAAAACATCATTTTCAAGTTCCGAAATCACAAACAAACCCTAGAATTCGCTATCCAAGGTTACTACACATCCATACCGATCAATCAAGCCTATTTTTACTCAATTCCAACCTATATTCAATGAGAAATCCTCATTTCAAAACCTCATCAAAGAAAAATCGTGATTACAACTTAATATCGTAAAAACTTACCAAAGTTTTATCTCTCCTCGTTCCAAATACCTCCCGATCACCAAGACTCGCTGAACTCTAGCTCGGTTTAAGGTTTTGGAAATTTTTTAGTTTGAGTTTGGAAGCTTCAACGTGTTTGAAAAGAATGAGCAAGAATTCATACTCAACACCTATATGTATATTCATTCTTGAATTGACCGATTTGCCCCCGACTTAATACGTTGTTTTATTTTAACATTTTCTTTCTCCCCGTCCACTTGACCTAACCCGATTTTAATTCTTAATACCTTCTACACATTTCCATCATTTTATAATTAATTATAATACGCGAAAATTTTATTCGCATTATTTCCAAAATAATTTATAATTTCATAAAAACTCTTAAAAATGGAGGGCGTTACATTTTAGATCGACTATGGGAAAAAAAAGAAAACTAAAATTGCAGTAGAAAAAAAAAATCTTGGCTAATATAAGACCCTTAGGACAAAAAAAAAGAAGAATATCTTGACTTGCATAAGGACGTGATTGGATATGGGAAGGCATTGTTCCATTTCAGGATAAATTAAGAACATATTTAGCGACTAACTTAAGGCAAATAAGAAAAGCAATGCCTAAAAATATGAAATCAACATGCCATTGGAGAGGTTAATGGCATTTCACTTTCATGAGAAGCAATAGACATATCATCGCTTGAATTGCTGGCCGATAAACTCCTCTTTTTAGCATCCTTGTTTTCGTTCTGGTCATTTTCCTGCCCCAATAAAATAGTCCCACCAAACTGAACCTTCTTGTCGTCTCCTCCATTGGTTGATTCCAGATTACCAACCTCTTCTTCTTCATTTGTTTCGTTTCCTGCAGGAGTAAATACGTTTGATCGGGAACCTCCATTATTAGCTCCACCAATCAAGACCCTAAATCCGAGGGTTCGTGAGATAAGACGGTAGAAGCATGTCAAGAACCAAAAGAGCCAAGGGAGGAAAACAAGGATTACACCAGCAAAGGGAAGCCAATGTCTTGATTTGTTTTGAGGAAGCACAATATACAATACAAGAAAGCTACCACCAACAGCAATGGAGAGGAGCAATAACGTCGCTATTAGACATATAAATATACGTCCGAAAATAGGGTCTTCTATAGGCATTTGTGTGTATAACAAAGACGAATGATCATTCGATTTTTGAGATTAAGTTTTCTTTCTCGTCATCCATCTGGGTTTACTTTGGAATGGGAATATTTTCAATGTTTGAGAAAAAACAAAAATTAATGAGAGACGTAAAGAGTTTCTTTTAATGAATTTTGATGAGATCTTTGGAGGTTGGACGGATTCAAAGTTTGTTTTACGTAAAACATGGTTCGTTTACACGACAAACACAAGCTTTCAGGACACTAGAAGAACTTATAAAATTTTATTTCTATTCTGTCAAAAGCTTGTTTTGAAGGAAAGTATATTTTACAATAGCGTTTGATGTAGTTATTAAATAATAAAAAGTAGAAACAAGTGGTAATTTTAGGAAAAATACAATATTTACTAAAAGAATTATGTTAATTTCATTAAATAAAAATGTTATCATAAATTCCAGGTGTAATTGTCGTTGTGGATTTTGTAGTGGGCTATTTTATTTCTAAATCCTAAATGTTTGTCATAATTTTTAAATTTATAAACTGAAAAGTTAATTGAATAAATTTAATTTCTTTCATGATGTTTTGTTAATTTGAGTTGTTGACTTTTATGCGTATAATTACAGGTAACACATTCTTAGGCGGCATGGTGACACAATGTACTAACCGTAAGTAAATATTTTAAACAAAGACATCAAATGATTATAGGAAAAGTAGAATTTTGTTGATTGCCATAATTTGTTTTCGCTTGGAAACTCTCTTAGTTTACTTTGTTAAATTTAATTTCTTTATTTTCCCCTTTCTTCTGAAGTTTCAAATATTTTAAACATAGGAGATTTCACATTCTTAGTTTACTTTGTTAAATTTAATTTCTTTATTTTCTTCTCCATTTAATTTCTTTATGACATATGGAGAAGAAAATACAAATTACAAACTACAAATTTAACAAAGTAAACTACAAATTACAAACTAAAACACTGGATGCCTTAGACGGTAACTGACTTGCCATTTGCAAGCAATTACTTGTTCTTAAGTAGGTGAAATGGAAACATAAAGAAAAAAGAGAAGTAAAATGTAAGTGTTGTGATTTTCCCCTTTCTTCTGAAGTTTCTTCTATTTATAGACATCTTGGACAAGTTACCCATGTTCGAGCGGTTTTATCATTTTTCTCTCTATTCTTAGGACACGTACATCTTCAATGAAACTACCATATTGTATTTATGACATATGGATGAACAATTGTCTTATAACAAGTGCTCATCAACCGCATTGCTTAACCCTCCATAATTTGAAAAACTTGCACTCTTTCACATCCGTCATCTTCACATTAGCTATAGCTTATCAAAATCATCGTTTGCTCATCCTACTATCCTTTCTGACATGAATAAAATATTTACTTCAAATAAAGTATATGAGAGAAATATACATGCATAACTGATTTCTGTGAGATTTTTAACACATGCATCCCACATGAAATATCATAAGGAGTGATGTATACACGCAAGACAAAATGAGATCTCTTTTGTCTTACGTACTTGACTTGATGAAATCTCCTATGTTTTCCACGCTTTGCCAACAATTAAATGTTCATTGAACAAACATTCCCTAATTAAGAAACATAACATGTTCAACTAAATAAAGACTAATTAACTAATAATACATTATTGATTATTGTCTTCTATCACATTTAATGCAATTACACTTTTATCTGACAAAAAACATCAAACACATCAGCTCAACAGTTCTATTTGCACGATTTTTTATTTCTCATTAAATGTAAGATTTGTGTTAATCGCATCATACCTCCAAAATTTGAAGCAATGATTCGAGCGCATTAAATGTGGAGTCAATTTGTGTTTTCAACGCATTGGGAACTACATGTTTTTGCCTTTCTTCATTCTATAAAAAAAAGGAGCCTAGACTTCCCCTTCTTCACTTTCATTACCAGTAAAACTTTGCCTTTGTGACTTTCCAAGCTTTTCTTCTACCAAATATTCAATCTCTACTCTTTCAACATGAAGAACCCTTTAATTGATGGAGATTATAAGATCTTATCTATTTTTTTAAAGAGGTTGTTTCACACATAAGAATTAATCCCTAAGATTTTGAGCCTCAAGATTTATGCTTTATGAGTAGTATGTTTGTTAACTTTATTGAAGATATCAAAGATTCATGTTTACCTTCAGAGAATGAATGAAGTTGGGTTGCTTTTCTTTGTCATTGATCGCTTGAAAAATATTTTCCAGTGGATCTAGACACCTCGAATAATAGTAATTTCCCCACATTCGACTGCAAAAAAATGGATAAAGAATCGCATCTACCTTGGCCACAAATAAGCCCTTATGGAAGAGGACACATTCGATTACAATTTTCTATCGCCTTAAAATCCTTCTGGATCCTTAAATTCAATCAATTCTAGTTACTAAAGGATTTATGTCGGTGAGCCTCCACAAAACCTTCATATTATTATACGTGCAAATTTATGGCAATTTGCTCCCTATTGAATATGATTCTATCTTGCATGAATAAGTGAATGAACACATTTGTCAATTAAAGACTAAGAAGTGTCTGAAAAGGAATAAGCCCCTTTCTTATTTGATATCGGAAACTAAGGATCTTAATGAGGCCATCGCTTAAGATCCAACCTTAGATCAGAGCGAATTCAATGATGTATTTTGGTACTTCCTTTGTAATTAATTTTTTTCAACCACACCTAAAAATCCAATCCAGAGTCTTCTACAATGGGTTGTAATGTTAGCAAATTGGTTCTACAAGGGTCATGAAATTTATGTAGCATTTGCACAGGTAATGTGGTTGCTTTCTACAATAGGATATCATGTATAGATGAAAAGGCTCGCTTTGATCTTCACTTAATATCTCTTATTGGCTCTTGCACTGATGGACACATGCTTACTTTCCAAAATTTAAGGAAAGGCTCAATTTCGTCACAACTGCAAGTCGAATGGAATCATTATCATTGAGGAATACATCGACTATATTGTCAACAAGGATGATAGTTGCTTGATGAAAGACGATGAATATTTATTCGTCTTTTAATCATGACTCTTCCTCAACTGCATCAACCTATTTAATTTTTAGAATAAAGAGTTTAACCATGAATTTTCGTTCCCCAAATTTTGATTTTCCTTCCCCACTCCTCAAAAGTTCTTGGTGCCAAGGATATCATCAAACCACTTCTTTATCATAGTTAAAGACTACACTCCTCATATTAGAAATATACATCTTGGGTTCGTGCAAAACATCCCATATCCTCTAGCTCATACTCTAATCAACCTTGGGGAAGCTTGCAAAATACGAATTCACGAGCTTTATGCTCTAATAAATAAATTAATTCATTTGAAATCCAAAAATGTTTCCTTGCAACCTACACGCTTGCCCACTAGCTTCGTGCGAGTTCATCCATTGGTGAGTAACACACTGGAAAGTACAATATTCAAAAGGTGTAAACATTTTTGTTCTATTAATGATTTACATCTTCTCAATCATATACAATGAGTTATTTAAGTTCTAATCACTCAACAACATGTTTTTCCAGGTCTAATTTCAATTTAAACACATTCAATCATCAATGCAAAACATAATTATATGTTCTTGTAAACCAACCATCAACACTTACCTTTCTTGACTTGGCCTTGATTCTTTTAAGATTAGTGTTTCTTCTTGCTAAATCAATTCCTCTCACTCAAGAACAATGTTTCTTGTTGATTCTCAACTCTCCTCTGATGTATTTTTCTATAGATCATATGAGGGTTCTTGAATGTCAGTTGAATAAATTAACTTATATTTTTTTCCAAAAGACTGTGAAGAACACGTGGTGGATAGTAAAGTACGCGTGGTTATGGCCACTGCACGTACTTGGCTGCCACAATGTGTACTTTGCTGGTTTTCAGCATTTCTGCTTTTCCTTGGTTATTTCATATAACCCTTATATCAACCTTCAATCAACCTTCATATACCTAAGTTTAATCATTTATTTTTCATTATTTCAATAGGAAAAATCTTATTTTAAATCATTATTTCCATAATATAAATTCTAGGAAGTCACAATTCTCCCCCTCTTAGAAAATTTCATCCCCAAAATTTAAACCATATCAAATTCGAAGTAAAACCAATCAGGTCATCAATCATAGAAAACATTCTTAACATTCAATATCAGAATCATATCCAAAATCAAAACATACCTCAATGCTCTGATGTAGAGTCTAGAAACAGATATGGATATTGTCGTCTCATATCCGACTCAACCTGCCAAGTAGCTTCTTTTGGTGAATGAAAGCTCCACTTCACCAAAGCCATCGAAATCTCACGATTCTGTAACCGTCTCACCTGTCTATTTAAAATCTCAACAGGCTCCTCCTCATAAGTCAGCTCCTTAGATATTTCTAAATCTGTAGTGCTCAACACATGACTAGGATTAGATCGGTACCATCTCAACACAGAAACATGAAAACATCATGTAATCGGGACAACTCTTGTAACATCCTGAAAATACAATAAAAATAATACGTGAAAATACGTAAAAATGAGTGTAAATTTTTCGTGCTTATTTAAATAAACATTTGTTAAGAAATAAATAGTGGGGAGATTAAGACAATTATATTAGGAATATGAATTCCGAGAATTTCAAAATCAGAAATTTATTTGGAGTTGTGGTAAAATAAATTACGAAGCAAAGTGGACCCAATACGACTTGAAATTTAAAATTCTCATCTTGCCTCCCCACTCACCAGACAAGAATCATTTCCATTCCTCATTTTATGCAAAAAAGTGTCCCACACTCTTTCTTCCTCCTCCCATTTACGAATTCTCCTTCCTCCTTCAATTCAAAATTTTCTTTTACAAACTAATCGATCATCTCCTAGCAAAATCTGAAGTTTTGGAAGCTTAAAAATCAGTTGGAAGCTTTATTTGGTTAAGTTTTCTTGAAGTTTATATTAAAATCCCGTTTTTATTTCAAGCGTAGATTCAAAATGCCATAATTCCTGGAATATTGCTCCAATTGGTATGAAATTGGGTTCTTTTGAAAGCTTAGGATGTGTACGAAGCCTTGGTACCAAGATTTTGAGTTAATTCTTGGGTTAGGTTCATGAAAATAGTGTTTTAAGTTGGATGGTTAAAAGTGACGGGATTTAAATTTATGCCTCTAAGTATGTGTTCAAGAAATGTTGCTTAATTGAGCTTCTATGAGTCTTAATGAGGAGGAAGTTAAGGTAATGGTATTGGATTATAGATGAGGAGTGAGTATGAATTTATTTAGTATGATGCTAAGAGTTTTGAAAGGGAAAAATGAGACATAAACATGTTGACATTAGGTTGGTTTTAAGTATGGTAGTTTAGATAAGCTTATTTGTGTTCTAATGATAGGAAATTATGGTTAAGTACCTTGGGTAATAAATGAGGGGGGGACACATTAGAAATTCTTGGGAATTTAATAAATAAAAATAAATTATAGAGGAAAAGAGAGAAGATGTAAGAAAGAATAATTTAGAACATATTTCATTAATGTTTATATAAGTTATGCATATATGTGATGAATATATAGTTTAATTATTAATAGGAGGATCGAATCAAGGCGAGGGTAGTTCTCGGCGTACAAATTAGACGAATCTTACGAGGTAAGTAACATCGGACGCAACCATCCTTGTGTGTTATTTGGTTTTGCTATGATTGTTAAGTTGTTATGATATGTTGGTTGGATTTGTTTATATGCCATATTTGAATTATTTGTGATAAATGTTGTTGAGTGATTTTCATCTTAAATGATGAATTGGATTGTTGATAAATGGTTGATATATTGTTGACATATATTGTACATGTCATACATGCACTTAGATTCTTGGTGAAATTAAGTCATTTTATGATTAAAAGAATCTAAGTGAATAATAATTTGTCGAGGGAGTGGTTATAACATTTTATGAAAACAGTCGGTGCAAGTGTCCATACTATAAATAACATTTGGTGCATGTGTGCATAATGTCTTGGTGCTTAAAGCACAATATTACGGATAGTATATAAAACATACTAATCCGGGCACAGTGGATATTTATATACAGACGTGTATAGAAATGTGTCAGGCCAATGTAGGCATAAATTTTGAGATTTAATGTGTATAACCAAGCTCCTAACCAAAATGGTCCATTTGCAAACGTCATATAAGGCCAATGTGGGCATAATAATTTAAAAACCAAATGAAATGGTCAACAAGCACGTAGGGTGCATTTTTAGGTCATATTGAGTATAGCATAAGGTGTTTATGCAATATATTCATTTTTATATGAATATTGAGAAGTTGTTAAGTTGGGATTATGATTTAATACAATGTCGTATTTTATGTAATTTTGGAAGGTTTTGCATGGAAAATTATGAAGGATTATATGCTGTATGATATTGGATTTTGTTTGGTGAAATTGATCTTATGTTGAAATGTGTTGTAATGTGTTTAGAATTGAGATGTATTTGAGGATTGAAGTTTGATTTGAATGTTGAGTAGTGTGAAATGATGATTGGAAATGTTTAATGAGATGTGAATGATATGGTTGAAAATTTAACTAAGTATGAAATGTTTGGAAATTGGCCATTTTTGGAGTTAGAAGGACAACCACGAACGTGGTTGACATCAACCAAGATCGTGATTGTCCAGCTGAAGTCTAAATCTTGGACAGAAAGCCAATCACGAACGTGGTTGCCATCAACCACAATCGTGATTGGTGTTCTGTTTTGAAAAAGTGAGTTTAAGAAAGCATCTCGAACGTGATTGTCCTCAATCACGAACGAGGTTGCCTTTCTGGAACTCAAATATTGAAGGAAATAATCAATCACGATCGTGATTGAATCATCACGAACGTGACTGATTCAATCACGAACATGATGATCTTTCTGATCAAGGAATTTTGTTGAAAATGAATCATCACGAATGTGATCCATTGGACCACGATCGTGATGGTCAAACTGGCCGATTTTTCTTGAGCAACCAAGACAATCACGAACGTGATTCACAAAGAATCACGAACGTGATTGTCAATCTGTGAACAAATTCTCAAATGTATTATATATATAAAAAGTATTTCATTTGATTACGTATAAACTCTACTATATACTTGGACATTTAAATGTTGGATTGAATTATTGTATGTTCAAGGAATCATACATGTATATATGAATGTTAAGAATAGAAATTAAATTGAAATGTTCTTTTTGTTCACTTGTCTTTGTTGTGTATATATATATATATATTGAATGAAAACGAATGGTTGTCCTTTTTAGGAAGTGTTACTTATTGAGTTTTCGTAACTCACGAAAAATTTTAAAACCCTGCCTCGTCCGGGCAGATTTCGTAGGTAAAGTTTTGGGTTGAAAGACGAGCAATTGGATATATTTGACTCGCGTTACGTACTAAAGACTAAGGTGGGCGATGCACGGGAAATTTTTCTCTCTCCTGTTGTTCTTGTATATTTTGGATAAATGTGTTTGAATTTTTATTTTATTAAAAAGGGGTTAATTTTGTGATAGGATTAGATTAATTTTTTTTCCTATATAACCGTTAATTAAATTTTGTAAATATGTGTTTTGAATATGAAGGATGAATGTATGTAAATTCTATATAAATGTTTTATTGTATATTTATATTTTTGAAAACTATTTTCTAAACTTTGATGTTCAATATTTAATTGTTATCTTAGTGTAAAATAAAATAAATACTTAAGGTAATAATTAAATTTAGGGCGTCACATTTGCCATATCTGATAGTCTAAATATGCAGCTATGGCAAACAATATCCTAATGGATTTGAGCATTGCTACTGGTGAGAAAGTTTCATCATAGTCGATACCATGAACTTGTTTGAAACCTTTCGCCACTAGCCTACCTTTGAAGATACCTCCCACCTTCTCTTTGAAAATCCAT
>CANYCX010458196.1:0-10518 GCA_948193385.1 Breynia disticha f. nivosa
CCTTATTATTGAATACTTTACCAACTGAAAGACATTCAAACTCAGTTTCCTCATTGTCATATATTTCAGGAACTTCACATTCATTTAAGGCATTAAAGGCAACTTCCGCAACTCCACAACTCACCTGTTCGATATTCTCAATATATGACACCACACTCAAATTGTTATTGCAAAGAACATCCCCTCATTCTTCTTCCAATTGTTCCTCGACTAAAACCACTAACTTGTCCGCTTCAACGTTGTCTATCCTAGCTAGAGGACTCGCCCTAGCTGGATTTTCTGTTGACCTTAAACTCACAGATTCTTCAAAGTTGTTTTGGGAGTAATGTAGACTAGATGTTGTCACATAAAGTGAGTATTTCATCACATTAAACTCATTTTTTTTAGCTCAATGTAGAAGTTCAAATCCAAATCAGACTGTATGTTAAAGAGCTGATAATCTTCTTGAATCCGGTACTTAAAGGTGAAGTTCGTATTCACTATATCAACGCGAAGGTGTTGCACGACCAGATTGCACAATTCCGAGTGCGTTGAACCCTCGGGTATTATGACTCCAGCTGCTTTGAAGTTGCTGTAAGAATTTCTGCTCCAAACGTCGTCATACTGAATGATCGTGTTAATAGATCCCATATCAATTCCTATATCAAACATATAAACTAGTACATTATTCATAATTCAAAAAACGTTATATAATGTTAAATAACGTCATATGACAACGTACGCGGGCCAATGTCGTGATGTTTTATTATATAACATTATATAACGTTACAAAAGGTTATATAACGCTACGAAAGGATATATAATGTTACAAAAACCATACCAGCAGATTTCTGACTGCTCCGCACGTTGTTTTCAGCTGTCTTCAACGATGTTTTCTTCACTGTTTTGGCTTTTCAGGGCAAGAAATTGAAAATGAGATAGAAAGAGAGGATGAAAAACAGAACGGGAATGAAAAATGAATCAGAAAGAAGGAGAATGCAAATGAGAGAGAGGAAGAGGAGAGAATACCATATATATAAGCCCCAAAAGGACATGTCAAGTCAGTCACTTCTCATTAAATGCACCAAATTTTTGGGCGGAAAAAAACAGATGGGGAAAAAACATATGAGTATTTTGTTAGAGAGAAAAAAAAATATGGGTAAAATATTAAGAATGTTTCCTAAAAGTGTTTCTTAGTAAATGAGTATTTTTTTTTGTGTAAAAGTGTAAATTGTCCGTTTCTTATTGCACCACTAATCAATTTTGAGTCCAAAGTAAATGCAAATCCAAAATTATATTTTAACCTCCTCCAATATATGATACATTTCTTATGAATATGACATCTTGAAAATTTGATAAAAGAGATTCTAGTACCTCATAAATATCTATTCTTACCTCTTGCACCACTAATCAATTTTGTGTCCTAGGTAATAAGCATGTGGTCAGCACAACCCTATGGTCGTAAATCGGTCTCACGCCTAACTCAAGGAGTTGTGGTGGAAGATTTAGGGAGCTTTCTACCCAGCAAACAAGTGGATATTAATGAGAGAAAATATTATGGCATTAAACTAAACAAACGGTTCAAGGTAGCAAAGTTTGAAACAAAAATAGCTAGTTTGGTGGAACAAGAGGCAACGCGACGTTGACTCATTATTGTTCCTTATGATGAAGGTAGCATAAGTTTGCAGTAAGAACCTAAACAAATATATTCATAAGTCCACACAAGATCGACATCAAACCATACATGGATTTCAATAGACATTAAATCTAACACTAACTTCTTCAGCTTCACATCTTGGACATGGCATAATCCATTGCATCGACAAGGAAATCTGCAATCACAGGGCCATTTTCAGAACAGTTAGTGTGGTTTCAGCCAAGAAGAAGACGAAACCCTTTGGATTAGAAGTGAACAAAGTAAGAAAAGTGAAGTACCTGCATCATCCTTTGTGAAGCAGAGAGGAGGTGTAATTCTAAAGACATTTCCATAGAATCCTCCTTTTCCAATCAATACTCCCAACTCTGTCAATAAGAAGCTGTTAGTATGAATAAATCATAGCGTAACCACAATTTTGAATGAGAACACTACAGACCTTTCATCTGGTTCATTATGTGCATAGTTTCAGCTGGTGCAGGAGTTTTCTCCTTCCGATCAGATACAAGTTCAACTCCAAGCAGCAATCCTCTTCCTCGAACATCTCCAATTACTGGATCCAAATAAATATCCAAGATGAGAAACCGAAACGTTTAGCAAAAGCGACAAGCAAGAAAAAACTGGATCAACGTTTATAAGAGTGAATTTCACTTCCAAATTGGAATGAAACCATTGTTGCATATAGCAGAACAAATTGTGACGATCAAGAAAAGATTATGTACTTTCATGTTTATCCATGAGTGCAGTTAGTCTCTCTTTCAAACGTGAACCCACTACAAAAGCATTCTCCTGAAGCTTTTCTTTCTCGATCACTTTCAGTACAGCATGCCCTGCAGCAGTGCAGAGTGGATTGCCCCCAAATGTGTTGAAGTAACTGCGGCGAGTCAAGACTTCTGCAATCTCTGGAGTGGTCACAACAGCGCCAAGAGGAATTCCATTTCCAATACCCTGCAGAAATATTGATGAGGAAAGTTAATAAAACTTCATCATTTCTAAGCAAAGATATGAACACAACTAGGAACAATAATATGCAAGCAACAGATTTTAGAATACAACAGGAAATATATGTTAAAGTTGAGCATCCATTAACTTTGATTACGATCTGAAAATCTAAATTCCATCTCTGGGAAAGAAGTAATAAGCAATATATTAAAATTACTAGCTCTGCATCAGTGGTGATCAATGGTAAGCCTCTAGAATTTAGGCATTATAAGAAAATTCACCTTTGCCATTGTGACAATGTCAGGAACAACACCTTGGGCCTCAAAACCCCAGAAATGACTTCCAGTTCGAGCAAATCCGGCCTGAACTTCATCAGCAATGCAAAGCCCTCCAGCTTTTTTGACGCTTTTGTAAGCAGCAGGCAAGTAACCTGGAGCTAATTCTACAATTCCACCCACACCCTACATACAAGGAAGCATTTCACCTCAAAACAAGAGTTCGTAGATGCTTTGATATGACAAATAAAATCGTAGCTGGCTCAAGAAAAATAAAAGGCAGGTATAAACTAGTAACCTGTATAGCTTCAGATATAAATGCTGCAATGTGGCCAGTAGTCCCAAAGCTGATAATATCCTGAATATCTCTTGCATATTTTTCCCCATCTGAACCAAAAACTCCTCTGTACGGGTCTGGGTTTAAGGCATGATGAACTCCAGTCTGTTACAAGGAAGAGAGTGGAATTGTCTGGTCATTATTTTGTTTATTTATTCAACAATCAAATCAAAATTTCAACTAAAGAAGATATGCTTCTAATTAGATTTATTCAACTAAGCATTTTTTTACTCTCTACGTTTAAAAAACATTTACTGCTTTACTGTTTACTACTTAATCAACTAAAAACAAACACAACAGGAAAGTAATTCTCATTGCACTGAAGTTCCTAAGACATAATTTATGTGCTATTGAAAATGATATGTGGGTCCTCATCTGCAAAAACTATGGGCTGTAGAAACGACATGTTTCACCTGCCAGCATTTGTGCAAATAAAAAAACTTGCTGATTATTAAGGGAGACAAAACAATAGTTGTCTTCTTCCTCTCCACTAACCTCATGAGTTGGTACCATATGAGTCCCACAATTTCTTTTACAAGCAATTTATCTTAAGTAGTGGCTGAGCAGCCAACCACGTAAGTAGAAATGTTAAAAGCTTTTGCCATATTTCACTTTCACTACATTTTACGACAAAACAAATCACTTTTGAGTATATTGAAGGAAACTGCCTAATTAGTACTAATTAAATAGGTCATACTAAAAAAGATTAAACTGATTGAGAACCAGAATTTTAATTATTTTGTCAAGAAAAGATTCCTCTTTCAACGGTGTTGGAACGAACCCATTACATCAATTGTCATAGGACTCATCCCAACAAAACTTAATTTGGTTGTTTTTCTCCGTATGGATCGATAAGTGGGAGTCACCAAATTGACGTTAGCTTTTCTTATCAGGAATAGTTGATAATATCAACTTGATATTATCACATGCATTAAATATGTGAGAATTTTTTTAAACCTTATATTATTATGTAGTACATCCTTACAAACGTCAGGAATAGTTGTAGGCATTAATTATATGCAGTTTAAGCAATAGGAATGTCGACTGGAATACCTGAACGACATTAAATTTCCAGTTGCACATTGCGGTGGCACCCATCGTCCCAGCAGCATTGCCATGGTATCCATTCCTTAATGAAATAATGTCATTGCAGCCTGTGTATAATCTTGCTATCATTAATGCCAATTCATTCGCTTCTGTCCCTGAATTTGTGAAAAATACCACCTGTGACAAAGCAATAATACAAGACCAAATTATGCCCACAATTTAAAATAATGACAATTGATGCAATCATGTCTCACAAGCATATCTTATCTTATAATTTTCGGAAGAAAAAAAACATATCCAATCTGAACTTATTGAAAAAGAAATCATAGAGATTTGAACCAAGAAAAAGGCATATTCTTGCTTGAAATTCCACAAAATTTGGTGTTTGATGATGTTTTCTAGACGTTTTAAAAACTGGAAATGCATGAATACAAAATACAAACAAGTTTGCAGGAAAAAGAAAATGAACAAGTGAATGTCGTTTAGTGAAAACCTTAAGGTTGCCTGGCATCTTGGAAGCTAAAGCCTCAGCAAAATCAGCGATGGCATGGTTAAGATAGAGAACAGTGGAGTGATGTATGCGTTTGACTTGATTTAATATTGAGTCGACCACATCAGGGTGACAATGGCCGCAACACACAGTAGCAATCCCTGCAAAAGCGTCAAGGTATCTTTTCCCATTCTCATCAAACAAATACTGCATCTTCCCATCCACCACGTTCAGCTGTAACAAACACAATATTCCCACTCCTCATCTTTTCATTCAGATCCAATCTTCCCCATTAAATTACTCAAAAAAATCCAAAAACCCAGTCACTAAAATATTTAAATATTTAATCTCAAGCTCTCTTTGTTGTAAAGATAATAACAAATCCAATTTATTCTCACTATATCTGTTGGAAATACGTCAGTCTCTCTACTTGGCTTGCATTGGTTAACATATTATATATCGAATCACTACTAGAAGTATAAACTGTGATTAATTGAGACAAGAAAATACCCAATACATAACTTTGCTGTGTTCTCCAAACTTTTAGTTCTCTCTCCCAAAAAAGCCTTTCGTAAAGTAATCGGAATTCAAGTTCCAATTTTATAGTAAAAACATTGAATACATCATAATCGTAAAAGAAATTTTCACAGTACAATTACTTTAATCAAGATGTCACATTCAATCATTTTTACCAAAAAATACCCACTTTACGTAAACAAACAAAGAAAATTATTGTATGTTTTAAGTAGGTAGGTCACGTTTTTATCGATTTTCCCTTCCCTTTCATTTTTCCTAACTCTTGGTAACGTCTCATATCCTGTTTGGTTGGTAGATTGATAGAAGACAACCCACGTACGTATTTCACCATTTCGAATATGCTAAAATATACAATAAAACACTATTCATGTAATTCTGGTTTCTTCTTATAAAACCAATGAAGCCAAATCTAAAAAAACGCTAGAAATTTAAAGAAACCTCAATGATAAAAGAAAAAGAAAAACTCACTGGATTCTTGTATAAATGAAACAATGAAGGACTGAGAAACTGTTTCCTCTTAGCCAGTATTTCCTCTCCAGAAGGACCATCATAACGAGGAGGAGTATAGTCAAAAGAGGGCATTTTGGGAATAGAAACGTCATTCTCAGGCAACCTCGTGGCAGACGCAGCTTCGTTATTGACAGCCAACGAGGAACCCAAGCTACGGTGAGAACAATATTTACATCCAGATGACGATAATACCCTCTTGGCCTTAGAACACAATCCTCGGATCATTATCGTCATGGCTTAGGAATCTCAGATGAATAAAGATTCCGAGAATGCGGGAAGCTTTGTTTTTTTCTTTGGGTTTATAGGGAAGAGAGGGAGGAAGTATGAGAGTTTTTAAGGAAGTGGTGTTTAAATAAGAGGAAGCGAAGGAGGGGGGATAGAGTGTGACGTGTATTTTTTGGAGAATTTACTGTGGTTTGTCTTTTGTGGTAAATACAGAAGAGGGTTAATTTTTGGGGTAAAATTCAGAGGGTGGGGAAATGTATGGAGACGGTGGTAATAGTGTAATTTTTGTTGGAAGTTGAGGTTAATTAATTAGCCGTGTTGTGTTTTTATTGGAAATTGAGGGGCATTAATTAGTTGTGTTGTGTTAATTTTGATTTTTCTTTTTTTATTCGTTATTTGTATTTTTAGTTTAATAGTAGAATTGTGTCGTGAAAGATATTTTTGGAGTAAATTTTATTGGAATAATAATATATATTATTGATAAATAAGGAAATAATATTAGAGTTGTTAATTTAGTTAAAATTTTAATGTGACAAACTATTAACAAAATAGTTAAAATCTTATATGATATGATCTTATGAAAAAGGGGGCAGAACCACTCCGAATATACGAGAATAGTAGATTGGATTTGGTGAGGAAATTTTATTATATGCATTGCCTATTAAAGGAAATACTAAACCTACATTTTATTTCCGTTTTTTTTTTCGGAAAAATCTTCTCATTTTCTGTTATTTGTTTAAATAAAAGAAAATAGTTAATAAAAAATAATTTTTGGTAAGCTGAAAAATAATTTTTTTTATATAATTTATTTATAGCAAAATATTTTTTTCTTTTTAAAATAGAAAAATATTTTCTAATTTATCACTCATTTGCACATGATTTCTAATATTAAATATTTTTTAAATATTTTAAGTTTTATTATATAATTTTTATTTTATTAATGTATTTTTAATATGTTTAAATTTTACGTATATAAATTTTAAATATTTTTAATTAAATTTTCATGTGATTATCAAAGATTGAAAAATACAACTCTTAAACTTATTTTTTATGAACACATATTTTCTCTAAGAACTAATTTTCCGTGAAACAAACTGAATCTTAAGTTAGCAATTTTTAATTGAACAATACAGCTTATAAGTATATTATTATATCACGATATAATTAATATAATTTTAAATTTTATAGTAATATTTAATAAAAAAACATGACACCATTACAATTCATGTAATTCGAATTATAACCCTACTCTTCAAATAATTTTTTTTTCAAAGCTAAATAAGATCGCACCATTTTTTTTCATATATCAAACAATAGTAATTAATATTGCAAGTACTGTGAGAAATTTAAAAGAATGAAGAAAGAAGCGAAGATCCCAATCCTAAGACGAAGAGTAAGTCTAATTACCATATATAAAGGGGTGTAAATGAGCCGAGCCGCATGCGAGCGGTTCGGCGTTCGGCTCGGTAAGAGCTCGTTCGTGACTCGGCTCGTTAGTAAATGCGCTAAGTTTAAACAAAAATTTAGGCTCGTTCTATAAACGAGCCGAGCTTGAACACTCAAAAGATCGGCTCGGTAAAGCTCGCGAACAAGCTCGTTTAAGTGTTCATGAACAAACTCGTTTAAATGTTTATGAACATGATCATGTGACTTATATACTCTTATTATTTATATAATATTTTGAGTACTTTGAATTATTTTCAAATATTTCAAATAATAAAATAGACATATAATATTTTGAGTACTTTGAATTATTTTCAAACATTTCAAATAATAAAATAGACATATCTTGTTAATAAAATAAAAATAAAATAATTTCAAATACTCTAAACAAACATTTAACATATTCTACTCCTCATGTTTTCCCAAACAGTGACACACTCAACTTCTCCCACAAGCCACCTCCTCTTCTCTCATTCCTACATTCCCACGATACATCTCACTATTCTGTTTTTGATTTGCGGAGCCGATTGGATTAGAGCACTTTATGACATAAAAAGAAAAGAAAATGTGACTATATTTCATTAACTCATTATAAAGTTTATTTCTATGAAAATATTTTATTAACTCATTATATATTACTGATTTTTTATATATTTGTTGTTTGTAGGATATTGACAAGGAGATTAATGTAGTTAATTTTTCACTTTCTTAGATTTTCTTGTGAGTATCTCAAATAATATTATTATCTTATATAGATTTATTTAATCTTAATCTTTTATGAAATTTGTATATTTTATGAAATTCGTTTTTGTCTCAATAGGATGAACAAATGGTGAAGAATGCTAATGAAGAACTCTTTGAATGAATGTTTTTCGGAATTACATTTTGGATGTCAATTTTGATGTTAAAGAACAAATTCAATGTTCACTTATATCTATGAATGTTATCTTATGATTTTAGTCAAACTTTGTTTGAAATATTTTTTTAGATAAATGTTTTGGATGACAAAAAAATTTTGAACATGTTCATTTAGAGACTCGTTTTAGGCTCGTCTTAAGCTCGTAAACAGATGTTTGTTTTAGGCTCGTGAACAGACTCGTTAGCTCGCGAGCTTTAAATGAGCCGAGCTTAAACAAGAATTTGCGATCGATAAAAAGCTCGGCTCGAACTCGTGAAATTTTAACGAGCCGAGCTTGAACATTTCAAAACTCGGCTCGGCTCGGTTCGATTACAGCCCTTTATTTATATAAATATGATAGTATTAATTTATAAATTTATATAAATAATTATATTTATAAAATAAAAAATATTAGAAATATAAATTAATTAAACAAAAAAATATAATATTATTTTTATTTTAATATAATTTATCTATATTATTAAAATAATTTAATTTTATTCTTATTTTGATATAATTTATCTCATATTATTAAAGTAGTTTGATTTTATTTTACAACTAAAAAATTTATTTAAATCATAATTTATGACATGTCACTTGTATATAAAATCAAATATTCTAATTATAAATTTCAACTTCTATTTTAGTATAATATATGTATATAGTTCTTCTCTCATTTCGAGTCTTTTCAAAAGGAAAATTTGTTGCAAATATCTCTTTAATTCTTCAAAAGCTCTTTGAAATTCTTTTTTCCATTTAAACTTCTTCTCTCTTTTTAAAATTTTGAAGAATGGAAAGCTTACATCTGTTGATTTTCACAAGAATCTATTTAAAACAACCAACCGTTTAGTTAAGCTTTGAACCTCCTTAGGCTTAGTTGGTGACTTTAGGTTTAAGACCATCGATACCTTTATTGGGTCTGCTTCATTTCCTCTTCGGCTTATCAAGTAACCCAAAAAATTCCTTGATTCAACTCTAAAGGAGCATTCTTTTAGATTGAGTTTCATACTATACTTGCATATTACTTCAAAAACTACTGATAAAGTTCAAAACTTTGTAAGAAAGTTTACACCTATCTTACTTGTTATTTATATCAAGTTGCTTGGTGTGATCTCGGATTGATTTCCTACTATTTATAAATTTCTTCTGCTGTAATTAATCATGTTTAAACACTAAGAAAATCCAACAATTTCATTTCTAGCTTAATATGGAAGGGCATGATCCTTCGTAATTTTATGGTGCTTGTTTCGTTGTCAGTTACGATTGAGGAATGAAGTCCACCACATATTCTACGAATATAAGAGAGATAACCTTGCGTGTACCCGAAAAGATTAATAATATTGGCTAAATGAAATATATCATTTAAAAACTTGGTCAACGTATAATATCAAACACTCTCAAGAGAATATTTGAGTAACTTTCAATTAATTTTGAAACATAATATGAAGTTTAACTAGATTTTAAGAGAGAACAAAATATTATAGATTTATAGATCTATATTTTACTCAATTCTCCTAAATATATCTATATGTGCTAGGGTTTTTTTTTGGAAGGAAATATGTGCTAGGGATATTTATAAATTATTAATTTATAAATATAATAAAACAACATAGGATGCATCTTGTTAGAATTTAGGTAGAAATGAATGAAAAAGTTGTAGTTTTGATGTATCTAACCGTGTTTCATAACCAAGTTATTAAGTTATAGGTTTGATGCAATCAAAAACAATGTATAAATGCAATGAGTAACATCATATACTATATGTATTGATGTAGCATAATTGGTTGACATTATCTATGTAAAGAAGTGTGAAAAAAAACACAAAGAGAGATGATGAAATGCAAGTAAACTTGTGGCCATTGTTACATTTTACATAAACAATGAAGGAGTTCATTACCAATCATTCATCAATGCAATTAAAGAATATAGAGAATGAATATTTATAATTTAGGTATCTAATAATTTCTGACCCAATAACACGACCAATTAGTACACTATTATACACGATATGAATATAACTTTTGTAATATTTACTTCATAAATAATAATAACTAATATAAAAATCACTCAAACAATTACGATATATTAATCCGAATTATCATACATACTCTCTTATAATGTCGTGAATTATAGGACAAGAGAGGCTTTCAACATCATATATTAAATCAAATTATTGGTGGC
>CANYCX010458662.1:0-12635 GCA_948193385.1 Breynia disticha f. nivosa
AACTAAATTATCATCCATTAACATCGATTCTAGCATCATTCACTCTTATTCACATAATTAAACTCATTATCTTTACATGTTCTTAACTCGTAACATTGTTCTCTCGATTTAAGCTAGCCGAATTTTCGGGGCGTTACACCACGAATGTGGTACATAGGAACCACAAACGTGGTGACCTTTCTGACTTCCCAAAGGCTTGAAATACAAGGAATCACAAACGTGGTTGACTCAACCACGATCGTGATTGCTTGTCTGTTAGCCAAACACTTGTATTTTATGGTGTTTGTGTTTAACAGTGTTCATTTGTGTTCCATAATTTTTTTTCTATGTGCATAAGTAAGACCTTTGGATTAATAAATGTTCAAATATGATTCTACATGGGCAATTATGCTTAAGTATACAAAAATATATATAAATGATTAACTCAAGATTAATCATATGGAAATTATGTTGTTTTCTATGATATGTGTGCTTGGTTGATTAAGTGCTAAGACAATATGATTGATACCAATATAGTTCATGGTTGTTATGTTCATGTGATGTGGAAATGGTTGAATGTATATGTGAATGTATTTATGTTACCAAATGTGTTATGATTAAAAGGAAGTTGTCCATTTGGTAAGTGTGGCTTATTGAGTTTCACAACTCACTGGTGTATCATACCTGTCGTGTGGGCAGGAACTTGAGGAGAAACTACTTTTGGACGCGAAGGTGTGTGCGTTGCTGCTCTTATTAAGGATTTGCATAGAGAAGAACCGAGGTGGGCGGTGCACTGTGTTACGATGTTTGATTTTGTACATGACAATGCATACATAATGCACTACTTGTAATTTTGTTGGGTTATTATTGAAATAGAATCACTTGGATTCTTTTTCTTTCATAACCTAAACTATTTTGTACACATCGTCTTTTGTATGGTCATATGTCTTCGCAAAACTTTGTAAACCGTATTGGAAACATATTAGATGTACATATTTATGAGAAATGAGTTTGTTTTACTTCTTATATTTTCATCTTACAATTTTTCCTATATATCAAAACTTTGATTTCCAGGTTCGAGTATCACTTGACGGATGGGAGAATACCCATGAGTAATAGTTGAATTTGGGGGTCACAATCACACTCCAAGTTTTTAAACCTCAATTTTTCCTTTTCATTCACTTGTGTTTCTACCATTGTCTCTCAATTTTTACTTGAACTTAATATTTCAAGATCATGTTTTGTGTATCCTCAATCATGCATACCATTTATTCCCGTACAATTGTACTATTACTTTGCTCTCATCCAGTTTACACCTTTTGTTTTTTTTACTCTCTCTAGATTCTAACGAATATATAAGCATCAAGTTTCTCTAATAATCCACTCTCGAGACACGACTCGTTCACTCGCTTTAAATTACTCCTTGTGATTTATTAAGAATGCTCATATTCTTCACTTTGTTTGATTTCCTATCTCCAAATCCATTAACTATTTTTAAATTTCCATTTTCAAATTCTTAATCAACCATTATACGTTTCAATTCCTCAAAATCATGGTCTCTTCATTCACTACACAGTTCCCACTAAAATCACCAAACTTGGAAATTTTCATCTCCGTATCCACCCAACAAATTATTTAAACTCCCATATCCTTACATCTCATTTATTCCATCTTCTTAACAGACATTTCGTCGCATAACATTAATCATACAAGACAAGATGTATTGATGTAGGTGCATAGGTACTCATTTTTTAAAGCTTAGTTACATTATGAAGTGAGAGATATCTCTTAATAATTTACTTTAGCTTTTCAATTCTTTATCTCAATATACTATCCATAATTTTCATAGACTAGCAAAGGACGTGCTAGTTTATGAAAATTACTTTAGCTTTTGAACACGGCGGTCATGTTGTGGTTCTAGTAATACGGTGCCTAGGCACGAGTCGTGTACATCGGCACAAGGGACGTGCTAGTATACTAGAAATTACAATGTGTTGGCACGAGGCCATGTGGGACAGCACGAGAATCATGTGCAAATGCTTAAGTTCTAGTTGTCTAGCATAGAACCGTGTTGAACAACGCGTTCCCAAATCATACTATTAACACATTCTTTATCTTTAGAAATTTCATACCTTAACACACACAACACATCATAGCATTTACACTATAAAACACTGTCAACAATTTCATCCATATTATCTTGCACACCAATAGTTTAATAGTTGTTACTGTTGCTTTGACACATACAAATCATAGTTCATTCTCTTAAATCCCCATAATCCAGCACAAGTCACAACATTCAAATCATACATTCATCCCACTAGATTAACCAACAAGTTCAGTTATATAAACTCTTTATTAGCAATATCTCACTTATCAGCCACCATAAAAAGGCTTATTCACATATGATGAACATGTATTTCCCTATGGTCACATCAAATATATACTCATGCTAACATGCGTTCTTTCACATGATTTACGACCTTTTCTTTCATATTATACAACATTCATCATTAATCCACATATACAGTTTCATCAACAATCCATTTAATATCCATAGGTCAAAATCATACCACAACATACAACATGCATACATTGTCAATTCATCAAATCATGCTAAAACATCACACAAAATTATGGCAAATTTTCACAATGTCCTTTACACATTTCCTCATTCGTGAATCAAATCGTAGTAACATACTTACATAGCACATTGCTAACAAATCGTAAAAGGCTCACATAAGGCCAGACTAAACATCAGTTCATACACATTCGTAATTCATTAAAAACATATCCCACATGGACACATTTTCAATTCACCTCATACAAGCACTACCATATCAATCAAGTTTTAATTAAAGACACGTGTTTCGCTACCATTTCAAAACTAATGTGAAATTATCATGTACAAAAATAACACCATTTTTCGTCTCTAAATTAATTTTCCACCAACTAATTTAATAAGGCACACAAGTCATCATACCTCTAAGCAAACAATGATGACGATTCCACAAGGTCAGAGCACGGCAATTTCCTTGAACCATTCTTAATTTTCAAAACCAAAACATTGTTTCAAAAACCAAAACATGCACATAAATTTAAAACAACGCAACTATCCCAAAGGAATTTAATCCTTGTTCTGATACCACTAAATGTGACGCTCAATTTTATAAAACTCAATTTCAAATAAATTTAGAATTTCAGCAACCATTTTTTTTAAGAGAAACGATATCCAAGATATATGCATGGCGTCTTAAAATGCGTTGCACCAAAATACATTACAATGCACTATGTAACACAGCTTATACAAATCATCTACTTTTCAAAAATCATTTTCTTTCCAAATGCATGCTCCTTCGACCTTGCCCGCTGAATCCTTCAATCCTACACACAATACACAAACACACATGCACGTGAGTAACTAAATACCAAGTAAGTACACCTATCCACACTTACCAAAGTAGTTAATATTTAAATACTCATTTACCTCTTACACAGGTTGTGACATCTTGAAATTCATATTATGGAAATAATGATTGAAAATAAGATTTTTCGTACTGAAATCATGAAAAATAAATAATTAAACTTAGGTATATGAAGGTTGATTGAAGGTTGATATAAGGGATATGTGAAATAACCAAAGAAAAAGGAGAAATGTTAAAAATCAGAGAAGTACACATTGTGGCATCCAAGTACGTGCAGTGGCCACGAGCACACGTACTTTGTTGTCCACCACGCATTCTTCATGGATTTCTGGAAAAAATATAAGCTTGCTCGACTTATTATAGCATTCACGAAAAAACATTTAGGTTCAGAGAAAAATAGCAGAGGAGAGCTGAGAATTAACAAGAAACATTGTTGTTGAGTGAGAGGAATTAATTTAGCAAGAAAAAACATTGATCTTGCAAAGAATTGAAGCCAAGTCAATAAGGTAAGGTTGATAGTTGGTTTATATAAACTTTGGAAGATTTAAGCTTTGATTTTGATGGATTGAATGTATTTGAACTAAATTGATGCTGGAAACATCTTTATATAAGTGTTAAGAAGTTGAATAACTCATTGTATATGATTGAGAAGATGTAAATTGTGGTAAGGATGGATTGTAGGAAAATTAGTTCATAAAGGAAAGTTCTGGAAAAGGATGGATTAATGTGTAGAATGATATTTTCATGATTCTAAGTAGAGAATCAATGTGAATATAGCTAGTTAATGAATTGTATGTAATTAATTTCATACAGGAGGATCTGAACGACTATTATGGGGGGATTGATTCTGTGTTGACATTTTTTATTTTGTTCGTATTCGGAGGTAAGTGTTCTATGCTTACGTGTAAGTGTTCTTACGCTTATTAAATTCCATTTGTAAAATTATTCATATGTAAGAATGTAAATTTTCTAGGCTTATATATATGTAAATATATTTGGCCTATAATGTTGTGAATTGATGATTGCTAAATTTAGATGAATCTAGTTAAAAATTAGATTAATTGGTTCATTTATTGTTGATTTCATCTATTCTAGTAAGTTGAACATGATTTTATGATTTTGATTCAAAGTGAAAGAATGATATAAAGCTTGAATTGAATTCTTGTTTTGTGGATTCATTGTTATGAATGAATGATGTTATGTTGATTATATGACTGGTTGACATATGATTGATATATATATGCCTTGGTTGTCATATATTTGATTTTAAGTTTATTATTGGTAAGCTTGTATTGCTTACATTAATAAATATTGACGTGGAGTTGATATTGATACGTTGATGATAGTTATACCTTTGTGGTATGTTTTTATGACAAATGTAAACCTGTGTGGTATATTATATGATCTGTGTGAGCTATGCCTTGTACTTTACAATATGTATTGATACGAATGTCATTCATAAATTCACGTATTGCATAAGCATCTGTGTGACACGATGCCTGTGTGGCTATGATATCCTATGTGGATTATCCTGTGTGGATAAGGACTTGTTGTGTGCTGTTCGTATTTACGAGCTATATGCTCAGAGCTGTGTGCTCATGCTGTGTGTCATTCCTCAGCAGTGTGTGATATAGGATTTCCACTGCTGTGTGATATGGTGGACAAAAACTCGGGGTTCATCCTATGTGGATTTGCATTAGCATTAATATTGCATACATTTGCATTCATATAATGCTACATCTATGTGATCTAGATTGTTGTGTGCTTAAATAAATAAACTCCTGTGTGGATTATAGATATCTGTGGGATAATTAATCTATGTAGTTAGAAATTCTGTGTGAATTGAATGGATATGTTTGCTGGCATAATCTGGTGTCATAGGGAGAAAGAAGTTAGATATTTCCTCGTGGTAATTTGTATTTTTCCCCTGCACATCATTTTATCTAAATGAAGCTAAGAATACTTACTGAGTATATTAAATACTCACTCCCGTGTTTGTTTAAATGATGTGCAGATCGTTGGTAGCTGCTTTTGGGCAGAGACAACAATGATCAAAGTTTTGCTTACGACATACGTCTGAGGTCTAGCTCATAGATGATTTCCATATTTTGTACTTTATACATTTGTATATACACGCATATTTGACTTTGAATGTTTTTCAAACTATTTTGCTTCCGCATGTGTTTTGATTTTGAAAACTAAACCAGTTTGGCCGAGGTTTTGAATAATAACGTGTATATATTCTCTCCTCATTTTTAAGATCTGATTTCAATATCATTTCTTAATTTATATTGTTTATTAAGGAAAATGGACTTTAAATTTGAGTTCCATACAACTACATTTTTACACTGCCATAAACATGGGAACAACCTGGGGAATGACCTACTTAGACCGTTCTCCTGGTCGTTTCCCCTTTACTGATTTCCTTCTGAAAATGGAATGGCTGGAAGAACGGTTTGCATAGGTTGTTCCCCATCCCGTTCTAACCTGCTAGGTCTAGCAAAACAGGCACATTATACATAACATTTCACCCAAACACAACAATAAATCATAGACAATTTCTGCAAGCATTTCACATTAACAACACCCTTAACAGTCATCAATCATCCACAACTCAATTTTACACAATATTCATAATCATCACTCATATTATTCCATAATACATAAATCTCCCAGGTTCCACTTTAACTCCTTAACCATCATCAAGAATCCAAGTTTCATTACCTAATTACAAGCAATTCGTACAAGCTACCGAAACTCATAGTAAATCATATGCATGCATCATATTAGTTCCCATGCATAATAATTTCCAAAACACATATTGATCTATGAAAAATGTCATACCAATAATCCTCCAATCCAATACAACAAACCATATGATCTACCATATCCAACCCATATATATATATATATATATACACACACACAACCGTAACATTTTAGCCATAATTATGCTTATCAATTAATCAATTCACTTTTAAGTTTTTTTTACCAATTCATAACACAACAACATTAATTAAAATGTATCACACACAATCACCCCCAAATCATCAAAAAAACCCAAACCCAACAATCATACCTTCCCACATTTAAATTCGTTTCATGCCATCTCAAATGACAAATCACCATCTCAATCATATTTCAAGGTCTCAACCAAAATCAACAATTAAAACACCAATCTCAAATCCATTTAAAGACTCTTTACTCTAGCATTTTCAACACATATGAGTTCAATCACTATAGTTAACCACAAAGAAGCAAGACATACAAGGGTAAGTGTAATTCAGTGCACTTACCTTGAACTTCGTGAAGTAGCGTGCTCGGCACCGACTTCGGATCCGGTTCTGATTTTGATCCCTAAAATATTTTACAAACATACAATTTCTCATCAATCACAGCATAAATAGTTTCTTTTATTTTAATATTTTAAGGCTTTTAGCCTTCCTATTATGTTCCTTTTCATTGATTTACCTTATCTCGTCAATTTTATTTGTAACTTAGATTCTCAAATGAACGAGTTACTAATGCTCAACTTTAACAATAATCACTATTATTCATTTATAACATGTTTAGTTTCTAGCTCATAAAGAAAACGACAATAGTCTTCTTAATTAATAACCTTCTCAAATAATCAAAATCTAAATTCTCACAATTTAGCTCTCTCTAAACCAATTCTCTAGTCAATTACATTCTCCAATTTATGTAAGTTTATACCTACACCTCAATTAAATCAGAATTAATCTTTTCATGCATTACACTCAAATTTAACCCCCCATAGCTTAGCCTTCGTCGAAATAATATGCTAAGGACAACGACAACCTAATCCCCTTTAGTTTCATTATCTCAAAAACCAATTTCTTAGTTGTCACCCTGATATTTTAAGTTTAGACCATTTCATTATCTCAAATTTAACAACACACTATAGCATAACAACCTTCCATTTCTTAATCCATATCAAATTAGCATCAGTTTCAACTCAATTCATTATCATAACATTTAAAATTTTTTGCAATCCACCTAAACCATTTGATCATTCCCAACGGCAACCCCTTTTTTGTTTCTCCAATTCCACCGATAACCTGCGAAACCCATCTAGCCAATACAACCCATTAATTTTTAAATCTCACCCAAACAGAAGTTAGGTTTCAACATTAAAAGCCCACCTTATTTTACCATTTCCTTTTAGTTTTGAGCCAAAGTAAACAGGGAGGCACAACTGGACGGCTGCCGCTGGGCATGGCCTAGCTCCAGGCCGTGTGTGACTGAGGTGAGATGCGCGCGGTGGCATGGCTGGTGTGGTGGAGATAGGCACAGCAATTGTTGAGTTCCGACGTGCAACAGATCGAGCAAGGCTGTTGGGAACACTCGAGAGAGAGAAGGCAGCGCACGGCGGTCTGGGAAAAATGAAGTTGTGGTGGAAGAAGGGAGGAGAAAAGGGAGAGCGGCGGAGGGAAGAGGGTTAGCGAGCGACAACTTAAGGGAAGACGTGCCCACGAGCGGAGGACGCACGAGAGAGTGGCCGGCTTGCAAAGGTGGTGGCAGTGCGTCGATGGAGAGAGAGAGGGCAGGACATGAGAGTCGAGCAAGGGAGGGAGAGGAAAGAGAGTTGGGCGGCTGAGTGGTTATGGGAGGAAGGGAGGAATATAATTTTTTTTAGGGTTTTCTTACTATTTTAGGGTTAAGAGCACCATGGAGAAATGTCTAAAATACCATTGCCTTGTATTTCTTTTTTCTCCAATTATTCTCTCTTTCGATTTTGTAATTCCCTTTTTTTGTACATATAGAAATCTTATTCTTATTTAATTAATTTAATATACATAAAATCGTATACCTACATTTATTTAATTAATTTAAATTAAACATATTCTTAATTTAAATTAATCCATATATAGAAAAATCTTTAATTCTTTCAATGTCTTCCCTAATTAAATTTTAAAATTTTAAATTTTAAAATTTTCGGGGCGTTACACCTGTGCACTTATATGGGTACATCTTGTCCTTGTGTGACTAATGTTAAGTGATTAAATGCTTGTTTAGAGGATGGAATAAATGTAATGCAAAGCTATGGAAGTTGTATAATGTATCGAGAGTATTCGGGAAAGAAATTTTCAGAATATCAGTGACTTTATTGAGAATTGATAGTAAGGAAGAGAGCATAATGGTGAGAAGTTGAAGAGAACTAGGTAGGAAATCGAGGAGATGAGAAAATTATAATTATCAATGATGGTTGAGAAGGTGAATTAAAGAATTTGAGGATTCATATAGTCATAAAATTATATTATTGAGATTACAAAGAGTAGAAAATCACCTTGTGAATGAGATGATCAAACAAAGCTAGAAATTTAAAATTGAATGAGCAAGTGAATTGCAAGCATGATTTTGAGGAAACTTAAATGTATGATGGTTGAATAAGAATTTGAAATGGGAATTCAAAAATGGTTAACAGATTTGGAGAAAGGAGATCAAACAAAGGGAAGAATGCGACCATTCTTCCTAAATCTAGAGGAATAATCTAAAGTTAGTAAACGAGTAGTGTCTCGTCAGTATTATGAGAGAAATTTGATAGTTACATGATTAGTGGAATCTTGAGAGAGTGAAAAGCAAGATAGTGATTTAAATTGGGAGTAAAGTAATAGTACAATTGTGTAGTATATATGATTGAGGATATGAAGAATATGATCGTGAAATAATGAGATCAAGTAAATTGAGAGACAATGGTAGAAACACAATTGAATGAAAATGAACAATTGAGGTCCAAAACTTGGAGTGTAAATCATTGATGTAACGTCCCAAAATTTGTTAAAATAAAGATATATGAAAAATGGACTCAACGGAATCAAATCGGATCAAAACTCAAGAAAATGCACAAAACAGACTTTCAGAACGACCACGTTCCACCATAAGCACGACCTCGTGCTCATATGTAATTTCCAAAAATTGTGCAATTTCAGAAAATCAGAAAATTATGGAAAATTAGCCAACATGACATAGGCACGGGCTGTGCTCCAGGGCGTGTTGGGCTTGTTCATATAAATACTGTCACTGTTTCATTCGGTTCTTAATTCCAACCAAAACCAAAACCCTAACCTCTTCGAAAAACATCCCAAACCTGCTGAAAAGTGCCATTTGAGAAGAAAAACTACTTAATTTCTTACAAATTCATCTCCAAGATCATCAAGGCAAGTGAAATTGGGTGGTTTTGCTATTTTCCATAAGATTTTGGATGGATGATGAGTTAAGGTTTTGTGTTTAGTATGTGTTAAACTGGAATTGATGTTGGAAAGGTATAGAATTGATGTTATTAGACTTGATTCAACTCATATATATGGATTATATCATGTGAATCAAGGTTTGGTGTAAGTTAATAAAGATTCTTTTATGAAAGGCTACTAAAAAGTTCAAAGGTTAATGGTTTTAAGTTGGAATCAATGTAAGTAAGGTTAATTAACATTGTTTATATGGATAATTCGTACAGGGGGATCTGTACGACGAATGGATTGAGTTTAGTCGGTGTCGATAGTGTGTGTTTGCGTGTTTTAGCAGAGGTAAGTGTTCTTACACCTACTAATCATGATAATTTGATAAATGGGATTAAGTTGAGTTGTAAATGTGTGATTTGAATGGAAATGTGTTCTTAGGAACATAATGGTAGATTATGAACAATGATTTGCTTAGTTGATTATATGTTGGTATTCATGCTCGTAGTTGTTTGTTCTTAGGAACAATTGGTTGACATTTGTTGCTTTGTATATGATTTGGATGTTATGAGCATGAATTGGTTATTAATTGATGGTATTTTACCTTAATGATGTGTTAAGTATGCTTCTTTGATTTAATTGACTTAAGGTTGATGATTTGTTGATGGTGAGCATGTATTGTTATGATATATATGTTTAAGCATGCGAATTGCTTATGTGAGCATACTTATTTGATTATGAAATGAGTTATGCATGTATTGTTCATTCATTTGTGTTGCATTCATAATGTGTGACACTGAGATGATATTTAGAGCTAGGCTCGATGCCGTACTGGGTACGATGCCGGTATGAGACTGATGATATTCTGAGCTGGGCTCGATGTCGCACTGGGTACGATGCCACTCTGTGACCGAGGGAAAAATGAAAAGGAAAAGAAAAGAGAAATGAGAAAAGAAGACCCCGGGGCATACACATGTGTTTACATTAGCATTCATATGCATACGAGATAGCATTCATCAATGGCATATTTGCTTCTTGCTTATTGGTAAATGAATGTTTGAAGAATTGATTATAATGTTGTTGTTATTTCATCTTTGGATGGATTATGCTTTGATTTTTGTATGATGATGATTTAGTTTTATATGGTGTGTGAAATGCTTATTGTAATTCAAGGTATGTATAAATATGTGCTATTTAAAAATGTATAAACTTAGGAAAGAGATATGTGTGATGGTTTGAAAGTTATGTTAAGATTGTTAAGGATGCAAGTTTGATTACATATCTTGACATGTGAAGTATATAAGTGATTTATGTAAGTTATTAAGTGTAAACATGTATAAGTTGATTAAAAAAACTGGTTAGACATGTTTGGAACTTATATAAACTTGTTTACACTGAAAATTGAAGGAAAATAGTTGAAAAATCTGCAATACAAACTCCTGGCACGACCTTGTGCTCAAAGAGGCACGACTCGTGCTCTTTGAAAGAATAGAAGTCAAGCACGCCCCAAGTTTGGCTTAGTAGGACCTCGTGCTGGCTCAGCACGCCCCCATGCTGAGTTTTTGATTTTTCCTGCACTTCATTTTAAATGTGAAAATGCGAGAGGAATGAGTATATAATTGATCGGATTTGTATTTAAGCTTAATATATTAAACAGTGTTAAGAACTTACTGAGTATTGAGAAATACTCACTCTTTTGTCTGTATTGTTTAAATGATGTGCATGGTAGCTGCTACTGGGTGATCTGGTTCACGAGCGATATTATCAGAGGTCGAGCTCCGTATTTTGAGAGTTTTACTTTTGGAATTTTGTACATATTTGTACAGTTTTGTATATATATCTACTTTGTGTTTGAATGGTTTTTCAGACATATTTTTGTTTGCCGTTGTTAACTATTTTTATAAGTTTTTAAAAAGTGGGTTGGAATTATATTTTAAAAGAACATTTTAATTATCTCTCTCCTCTGTTTTATTATTATTGTTTAGTTTTACAAAAAGTGTTTAATTATTCGGAATGCAGATTTTAAAAATTAGGTTTCACAATTGAGGTTTTCTATTGCTCGCCCTCCCCCTCTTGAAGGTAATGTCATCATTATATTTTGTTTAAAGAAGTAATTCTTTGGGCTTCTTGCGCATCTTTTTTGACTAAGGTAGGACATTTCTCTAAAATGTTTTCTACATTTTCCTTCTTTTGTGCGCAAACATTTGCTTTGTTTACCTACCTTACCTTAGCCGATAGATGTGAGGAATCGAGCATAGATATGATTATGAAGGTTGAATAAAGAGATTTTTTGGAGAAATAAAAACTGTAGATTCCATAACTGAAGTACATTAGAATGTGGTGGAAACACTCAAAAGTTCATTTGGGAGAATCGAGTCACCTAAAGGAAAAAGATTAGAGAATGTATGAGTATTACTAGCATCGAGTTAGTGTAAACATGAGAGGAGCTAATAGACACATCTATATTCTAGAGCTTACACGAGTATAATCATGACGGGATGTTGTTAAACATAAAATGAGCTTAGATAAATTTTGGGGATGAAATTTCTTAAGGAGGAAAGAGCTGTAACGCCCCAAAAAGTTTTTAAAAAACTTAAATTTAAATTAATATGGGGGAATATTGAAAGAAAATCAAATTTTTCTTTACGAGGATTTATTTAAATTAAGAATATTTTTAATTTAAATTAAATACATAAACATTCAATTTTTTGTATGTACAAAAATTTACGAAAATTAAAGAGGAAAAAAAAATAATAAAAGTAAGTGGGTAGACGTATTTTAGACAATACACATAATTTTCCCAAACCCTAAAAATACTACCACACCTAGGAAAACCCTAAAAAGACTCTTCCTCCACTCTTCTTTTCATCACACAACTGCCAACTACCTCTCATATCCTCTCTCTCACAAACCTCTCCCACTCTAGCCACCTCACTCTTTCTTCCTCCCTCATGCCAATCTCTCTCTCCCCCGCCTTTACTGCCATGACGCCACACCTCTTTCCCTTTTTCTCTTGCTCTAGCCGCACGTCTCC